>NWBR01000332.1:0-10404 GCA_002914575.1 Entamoeba moshkovskii
AGTTAATTTGTGATAAATAAAATTAAATAATAGAGGTATAGAAAAGTGAAAGTACAAAAGAAAGTTAAAAAGAAATTGGGTTATCAAAATGGGATTGTTTCTTGTCGATACTTCGTTTTTTGTTTAATTATTTTTGAAGAATATAAATCTTTGTCATTTTTAATGTCTTCAAAAGGTTCAGTTTGTGCTGGTGATTCAATATTTGGATTCTTTAATAAATCTTGAATTGACAATAATATTTGTTTAATTGAAGTTGTTGGTCTCCACTCGCTTTCTTCATTCAAAATTGTTAAGCAAACAGCTCCTGATGGGTAAACATTTGGATGATAAAAACTTTTTGGAAATTTACATTTTGGAGGTCTAATCGGAAATTCCTCGCTAAATTCCATTACTAAAGGAAACATACCGCCCTCCCAATCCGTTCCTTGAGGTCCCGGAATAACACATTTCCAAACTAATAAATCAGAAGAACCATCTTGTTTTAAATTTGGTTTTGCAATAAATCCTGGGGGATGTTCTTTTCTCCAAATTCTCCTTTCGTGAGTTAAACGTTGAATTGCAAGTTCTTTCATGACTTATTAAATATTTTATTAAAAGTTTATTATTTTTTTTAACTAAAATTCACACTAAATATTTTATTATTTTCATTCTTTTTATTATATTTCTTCTTCTTCCATTTTTTCCTCTGTTTTACAATTTTCTTCATCATCTTCGTCATCTCCTGGCATTTTTTCTTCTACGATTTCTTCATTGCCATCATCCTTCAATGGTTCATCCTCTTTGCTGAACAAAAAGCTAATACTTTTACAATCCAAGAGTTTTAAATCGTCATCGTCCATTGGCCCTTTGCCGCTGTAATGCTTCCATTCTTTTCTTAACACTTCTAATTTACCATCACTTTTGGCCCAATTAATGCTTTGTCTAGACCCAGCCCCACAGGTACAACCCAATAAATCGTGGGTTTCACAAACAGTATCTTTATACAAGCACAATTCTTTTAATTGCTTGTCATCAAAAGTACTTTCATCATTGTCATCACCACCTTCAACAACTTTTCCAGCCAATTCCAATTTTTTAATTTGTCTTTGGTACATCTTTTCTTCAACAGTTCCAGCAGATAATGTTCTGTATATATGACATTTTTTCTTTTGTCCATCTCTCCATACCCTTCCCATTGCCTGTTCATCATTTGCTGGGTTCCAATCAGGATCAAACATTACCAAATTAGCTCCGCCAATTAAATTTAAACCACATCCCCCGGCTTTACTTGATAACAAAAAGATAAATTCATCTAATTCAGGATTATTAAATCGGGTAACCATTTGGGTTCTTTTGGCCGCAGCAACGCTTCCATCCAATTGGATATAAGGATATCCACATTTTTTACAATGATGAGCAATAAAATTAAGTGTTTCAGTATAATTAGAAACAATAACAATTTTTTCTTTGTGTTTTCTTAGGTGGGACAATAATTTGGCCAAAAAAGCAGTTTTACCTGACAATTCCATATCCCAAAGAGCTTCACCTTTTGGTAAAATCCCATCCAGAGTTTCAGGAAATGTTTTAACGAAATCTTGGATAAGCCAAGGGTGATTAGAAACTTTTTTAAGGGCTGTTAGGATTTGGAATTGACAACTTTTTTTTTCGTCTTTTCCTTTTGTTTGATTTTTCAAATTACAAAGAGAGATATAGATTTTTTTTTGTAGCGGAGTTAATGAACAAAATACTACGTGTTGAACTTTTGGTGGTAAGTATTTTTGATTGACTTTTGATGTTCTTCTCAAAATAAACAATTTTGTTAATCTAGTCAATTCTTTAGATCTTTGATTTCCTGCAAACTTTTCATCGGCTGTGCAATCAAATTGTCGACTCCTCATAATTGGTTCTTCATATATTCTTTTAAAAGCACTTAAACTTCCTAATACGTCTGGATTTACAAATGAAACCATTGCATAAAATTCGCCCAATTCATTTTGAATAGGTGTTCCAGATAAAATAACTCTTCTTTTTGTTGGGACTCTGTTAACGGCTTGACTGCTTTTAATATCTGCGTTTTTTAATCGATGTCCTTCATCACAAATTAATAAACCCCATCCCTTAATTTTTTCAATCGCTTCAATGTGAATTCTCAGTTGGTCATATGATATTACCATAATTTCTGCATATCCAAAATCCATATCACTAATCGCCTTATCTGTTTTTGGTCCCGATGAAGCAACTCCGACCACTCTCGGTGCTGATTCTCCCAACCACTTTTTAAATTCATTTTCCCAATTACCAACCAAACTTGATGGGGCAACAACCATTACTTTTTTACATGTTGGTTCCCCATTTGGTCCTTGTCTTAATAATGTCCATATTAAAGTAACTGCTTGAATGGTTTTTCCTAAACCCATACCATCGGCTAAAATACATCCATTTCCTTTGAATCCATCTTTAAATCCCATAACGCAATCATACATAAATTTAACACCAGCCCTTTGATGGGGTCTTAATTTCTCTCCTAATATTGGGTCAACGACGACTGCGACATGCCCTCTGCAAGTAACTGATGGTTTATATAAAACGACTGCATTAGGTAAATTAGGACTAAATAAAGGTTCATTTCTTTTCCGTTGAACAATAATATTTTTATAAGGAGTAACAAAATCTTTAACTTTTTTGGATAATAAAACTCTTCCGACGAAAATCATTTTTTTCTTTTCTGCTTTCTTTTGAACAATTCTTTCACATTCCTCTTCTGTAGGTGGTTTTTGAAGAAAAATTGATCCATTAACATATTTTTCAGATGGAAAAGATATTAATACTTTGACTTCCTTTAATGACATGACAAAGGTTTTCCCAGTGTCAATTAAAATTTCTTTGTTTTTGATTTTTATTGTTTGTGTTTCTACTTTAATATGATTTTCTTTATTTTCTTTATCCGCTAATTCAATCTCATAAATTTCTCCTCGAGATATATCTGTTGACCCTGTTTGTTTTCCTTCCATATCGAATAATAACAATTTATCAAATCCAACTTCCAAAATCCCTGGTTTCGCTTCTTTATTTTTTGGTTTGTAAATGCACCAATAATATATCTTTTCTCCATTTTCTTTTATTATTTGATTCATAGCAAATTCGTTGTTTTCTTCTTCCATGCTGAGCTCCTTAGGCTTTGATTGTTCGGAAATGTCTTCTTTTTGTTGAAATGTGCCTTTTGTTAATAGTTCATCGACTGCATTACATCCAAATTTGAATGCAAGCTTAATGTCTTCTTCTTTAATTCCTCTTTTACTTAAAATAACAGAAGGTGCGTGGCTTCTCTTCATGATCAAACCCTTTCTTCTTTTTGAGTTAAAAAAAAGACGTTTTATAGTGGCCAATTATTGAGGAAATTTTTTTTATTGTCATAATTATTTTATTACTTTTCTAATGTTTCTAATTTATAGGTTTGTTGAGGAATTTTTTTTTTCTTCGGGGTCTATAACAAAATAATAATGGAATGTGTTATTAATTCCAATTCTTTGGAACGCGATCAAAAGTAACAAATGATTCAAAAATGAGTTGAAACCACAAAAAAATAGAAAAAAACTAAAAAACAATGAAACCCTTTCATTCAAAGTTTTACCAATGGAAGAGAATAAAAACGAAGAAATTCAAAGTGGGGTTGTCAAAAAGGATGACGGAAGAAGACCATCAAAGAAAGATTACCATTACGTGACTGAAAATGCCGAAATGGAAAAGTTTTATTCACAACAAACATCCATAATGGACGAAGAACAGTTCAAATCGTATATTGAAACAATGCATAAAACATTACCAACAACATTTAGACTCACCAGAAACGAACAAACGCCAATGATTAAAGAAGAGTTAAAAAGATTAATTAATAATCTCGCAAATGAAGAGGATAAACCAATAGAATTAAGTTGGTATCCAGGAGGTATTGCCTATCAATTAAATGCTTCGAGAGGAGAAATCCAAAAAAATAAAACCCTTGCAGAGTTAAGGCATTTCATTATTGCCCAAACTGAGGCTGGTGTCATGTCAAGACAAGAAGCGGTTAGTATGATCCCTCCTTTATTCCTTGGTGTAAAACCATATCATGACATACTTGATATTTGTGCCGCCCCTGGGTCTAAGACGACACAAATACTGGAAATGATACATTCTGGACCAGAAGAGGCAACTGGAATTGTAATAGCGAATGATAGTGATTACAAGAGATGTGAATTACTTGACCATCAAACAAAACGCCTTCAATCACCAAATATTATTATCACCAACCACCTTGCTCAAAAATATCCAGTAAAGATTGGTGATCAATTTATGAAATTTGATAGGGTTTTATGCGATGTTCCCTGTAGTGGGGACGGTACTCTAAGAAAGAATCCAGATGCTTGGGGTAAGTGGAATGTGATGAGAGGAATTAATTTACATAAGGACCAATGTACCATTATGAAGCGTGCAGTCCGATTAGTTAAAAATTGTGGACGTTTTGTATATTCAACATGTTCATTAAATCCATATGAAGATGAGGCGGTTGTTGCGTTTATATTAAGAACTTATCCACAAATTAGATTAGTTGATGTTTCAACTGAACTTCCAACACTAAAAAGATGTAAGGGGATATCAACATGGAAAGTAATTGATAAAACAGGAGAAGAAGTAACTGAAAGGCCTGACCCAAAAGAAGATGGTAATTCAAAACTCCCATCAACAATATTCCCACCAACAGAAGAGGAAGCAAAAAAATTTAGACTAGAAAGATGCATGAGATTCTTGCCCCAACTCCAAAATACTGGGGGATTTTTCGTGGCGGTATTGGAAAAGATTGGCGATTTGGAATGTGATTTTGAAGAAGAAAACCAAAAAAGAAGAAGAAAGCCACAACCGATTAAGCCAAGGAAAGGGGATTCTCGATTAATTCCATTCAATTTAACTGATGGGTATGAAGGAATTGTAAGCAATATCAAAGATTTTTATGGTTTAGAAAATAGTGGATTCGATTTTGAATGTCTTGGATTCAAAGGTGATGGGAAAGGTACTTTACATTATTTGATAAAAAAAGCAATGGATTTGGTAAGAACAAATGAATTAAAAATTGTTGGCGGTGGATTGAAATTATTTAGAAGACACTCACTTGGGAAAACATCAAGTTTTAGATTATCAAATGAGGGATTGTCTGCGGTTGCCCATTTGTTTGGAGATAAAAGGAAGTTAGAAATTTGTCATGAAGAATTCGTTAAAATGTTACTTTCTGATGAGCCAGCAGTATTAAGCGAAAAAGTAATGGATAAAGCAAAAGATATGGAAGTGGGATGTGTCATTTTCCAAATTAAAGATAATAGCAGCCCAATAAATAAGCAATATTTCAGTGGATGGAAAAGTAGGGGAATGTCATTATTTGTTTCTAAGGTAGATAAAAAAGCGTTGTGTCAGAACTTAAAAATTGAAATGCCAAAAGTAGAAATAAATGATGAATCTGAAGAAGAAAAGATTGAAAAAAAAGATGATTAATTTGCTTTTTTATTTACAAGTTTTAATTTGTTCTAAACAATGTTGAAGTAATTGCTCTGAGTTTTTAATTCAGACAATAATAACGACGCTTCGTTTGTTAATTTCTTTTCATTTAAAAAAGGTGAGGAGTTGTTTATTGTTGTGTTGTATTCCTTTATTTGGGAGTTCAATGAATTCCAACCCACTTCAATGTGCCGAAGAGAAAGTTGCATCTCGTCGACTTGCCGATGCTCCATATCAGATCTTTTATTAATTGATCTTATAATAATTTTTCTCTTTTCCTCTCAATTTTTATTTTTAAGAAAAAAACATCACCCCTTAGTTTTGTGAGGAAGTGAGTGGGTTATAAAAAAAATGAGTTAAAAAAAAGGAAATGCTAAAGAAAAGAAGAAAAAAAATCTTGAAAAGAAGTATTTATTTTCAAATGATAAGTTCTGAAGCAAAAGTTATCCTCGAAATTGGATTTAATGAACTATATCGTATTCAACAAAAAGATTGTATTATTGAAGGAATTAATAGTTTACCAGGTATTAATTCATTGTCTACTTTCTCATTTATTTTGTCAGACGCTAGTTCAAATGGGAATTTATTATCGTCAACACTCAATTTACTCAGGAGAGTCATTCCTTTACTTCCGACTGATTATGATTTTAAACAATTTTATCAACAAATAATTTCAGTAACAACTGATGTCAATTTTATTCAAATTGTGGCTTATGAAAAGATTATGTCTTTAATAATATTAGGTGATTATTTAAGTGGTGAAATCCTAATAGAATTATATTCAAAAGTTCTCGATGGTTATTTTGATGTAATGCGAATAATGCATCATTCAATGAATGAAAATTTATTTCATCACCTTCATTTAAAATTAAGAAATGATAAAGAAGTGTGGAATTTTATTGGTAAAATACTTTTGGGTCATAAAATGAAAATTACAATATTACGTTTCATTTTGGAAAATGCTTCTTTATTAGATATTAATTCTATTCAACTTTTAATGCCAATATTCTTCAAATTAATTATTAATTATTCAAATGAAAAAGAATTTACTATTGCTGAATATTGTCATGGTATTATCTGTTACATTTTAACTCATTATAAACAAAGTACTAAAGTTTATTTGGAACAATACATCTTCATGATTATCAATTTAATTCTTTCTTTTAATAATGATACTGCAATTAAATATTATAGTGGTTATATTAAATCAAATGAACCCACTGATATTCGAAATATATTATATCAACATTTAGACGTTTTATTCAATCAACCCAATTTTATAATGTCAACATATGTTAATTTTGATTGTGACCCACACGCCTCGAATCTCTGTCAATTTATAATAGAAAATTTAGTTAAAATCCAATTATCATATCCTGCAGTTGTTCCACTAATAAGAAAAGCATTAATGAATATGTTAGTTTCAATAGAAAATGGAGTGGGTTCTGGTAAGGAAATTGAATTAAAAAATCAGAAAGAAAGAGATGAGAAAATTGCACTCAGTTTTAATAGAAATATTCAAAGTGGAATGGAATTATACAGGAAAACTTATTATCCAACACAAGAAAGTTTAACTCCGAAACAAATTGCTGAATTATTTAAGAGAATTAAAGGAATTGATAAACAATTCATTGGTGAATTCTTTGATAAAAGAAAGGAATTGCCAATTGCCGTTCTTAGGGAATATTTGTTTGAATTCATTTCAAATGAAAATTTATTACAAGGATTTATTGCGTTTGTTCAATCAATGAAATTACCAAAAGAAACAAATTCTATAAATCACATGTTTGAAGATTACGCATTATATTTTGCTGGGCTTCATCCTGGTAAATACAGTAGTGATGAAGTTCTATTCATGATAAGTGCTATGTTGCTATTAAATGTTGAATTACATCATCCAGTTATGAAGAATAAACGAACTAAAACTGAATTTGCAAGGGCAATGAAAGAAATGACCCCAAAAGTTAGCGAAGATGTATTTAACGAGATGTATGACTATATTGATCACAATGAATTCCATATTGCAAATGAAGAACCAACAATGGATATTTCTCGAATCGAAGATGACATGATATTTAGACAAAAATTAATGAATCCTTTTATTGATTCATTGGACTATTGCAGCAGGAGTGTTGATGAAGTTGTAACAAAAATTATTAAACCATTAGTGCAAAACCTCCAAACTCAATTCGAATTGGCGAGTACTACGACATCATTAGACCAATCTTGTCAATCATTTATTGATTTCGCCTCATTAGCTCAAAAATTAAATAACACAGTAATGGCTGATTTCTTGGCAAATAATTTAATTAAAGTGTCAACAATTTGCCAAAATCCTGATTTGAATACATTTTGTTATGATGTGAAACCAATTCGTGCTTCTCTGTTAATTCTTGAATTATTTGATAAATTCCATCCAATTTTTAACAAATCAATTCCATCAATATGTCAATTCATGTCAGCGCTGAAACATTTAGATTTATTTCCTTCTATTGAAGAACCAAAATCATCCGAATTGTCAAAGTTATTTACTCCCCAACAAACTCAAAAACAACAATCGTCATGGCTTAGTTCATGGTTGGGAGGTGAAAGTCAAACTGAAGAATCAATCGAAAAAATTAAAAAGTTATTTAAAACCAAATCCTATGCGAAACATATTATTTGTGATGTTACGCAAAAGATGAGTGACACTAAATTCATTCAATTTGCCAATGGATTTTATTCAATCATTATTAACGGAGAAGATGGCAATAATCACAACTCTATTAGCGCATTAGTTTTACTTCATTCTATTTTAACTTTTAATTGGGGGAGAAGTCAATTAGTTTGGAGTGATATTATTGAAAATATTATCAAACAAATAGACAAGAAAATAGACAATCCACTCATTGGCTATTTACCTATTCTACCACTTTCTTTGGTAGATCTAAATGAAGGAAATAACACTGATGAAATTGTTACGGAAACTATTAAACTCTTATGTGTCGTTTCGGAAGAATTTATAAAGAAAAATGAAGGGTTTGTAACTCGGATCATCATCAAAATTATTCAAACAATGATAAATAAAACTAACCAAATGACTGATCTTTTGAATTTGCTTATAATCCACACTTCTCAAACAACATCATTAACAAAGATTATGTGTTCTGAAAAAATATTGATTGTTAAGGATATTGTAAACAACCCCTTTTTCCTTTCTGAACATTCAAATCAAATGACTACTTTTTTGTGTAATATTTACAAAACCATCGCTTCAACTCAGTTCTTTAAACAGTACATTGAATCACTATCATCATTTTATTCAAGAATAGTCGAATATATCAAGTTAAATGATCAATATAACCAAGTAATGACAAGTAATTTCCAATCTATTTCGTTATTCTTCTTTGTTGCATGTTGTCATCCAACAGCTGAAATCAGAAAAATTTCATTGACAACACTACAAACCATTACACCTATATTTTTCAATTCAGTTTCAGGTGATGTAATATTGTATTTCTTCAAATCAATGTCAACATTTATTGGAGGGATTTGTTCAAAGAAGAGAAATGATATCCCACTGAGATGTGTTGAAATGGCGACAAAAATCTTTTTAGGAGGACAACTTGTGATCATGGAAAAGAACAACGAAAGTTGGTTTATAATGTTGCAAATAATCCAAAAAATGAAAGAAAATGGCGATATCAATGAAGAAATTAAAGAACTAATGAAAAATGTCATGTTTGTGCTCATTTGCGAAGAGAAACTGACAAAAGGAGGTGAAATATGGGACAAAACTTGGAAGATTATTGAAGGAATACTGAATGAAAATGATTTTGCTCCAACAGCCCCAAGAGATCAAGTTGCATCAGTAATGCGGGAACCTAGACAAGAAGAACAAACAAAAGAGAATAATGAATTAAAACAAGAAGAATCAAAATGAGATGTTTTAGTTTCAAGACAAAAAAAATAATTCAATCCTTTTAAATGGTCTCGTTTAATAAAATAACCACTAAAGAACAAAGTGAATTAACGTTTTTATTTATTATGACTACGATTTGAAGCAATTTCAATAAACCCATCCCTTTCTTTGTCGTGTGTTTTAAATTGTGATCTTTCTGAAAAATCATATGCTTCATGGAATTCTCTTGGTTCGAATTGCATTTCACTTTTAATTTTTCTGGCATATGGAAGTTGTTCATTCATTATATTGTTAACCTCTAAATAAACAGGGAAGTTGTTAATGGCAAAATTGGTCATTTAATTATTTCATAGTTTTTATTTGAAACCCTTGTTTTTATAGTTTTTTAACTATTCAATATAATTTATTTATTTTTTGAACTGTTGAACACTTGCAATCCTTTGTTTGGTGGGTGTCTTACAATCAGATAACACCACATCTTTTTGGTGTGAAACCTCCCATGAAAGCGGCTGTGTGTTTTGGGAAAAATGTTTCAAACCGATGAAACAAAAAATTTTTACTTTACGGCTCCCATAAAACATTTTCGTAAACCCAAATAACCAAAACATGAAAAAAGAAACATACAAAAACATACAAAAGAACAAATATGTGGATACAATTAGGAATGAAATGCGTTTGTAACAAATCTATTTATACAGGAAAACAAATATTTTTGGCATTTCAGTTCTACACAAAAAAAAAATTTATTATTTATAATTTATTTAAACTATAAAATGAATTGAGTATTTTTAAAGTTTGATTTAAACAAAACTAACAATTTTAAAAAATATGTCTTCAAGAGGACAACCATTGTCCAATTCTATTTCCACTATTTTTGACGACGAATTTCCTTTAACTCTAGAACCAGTTTGTTTCTTTTTTCTTTAAAATGAGAGATGTTCATAAATGAATTATCTTTTCCATTTTTTATTGAAATTACGCCAATCACTAATTCCCAG
>NWBR01000334.1:9157-20803 GCA_002914575.1 Entamoeba moshkovskii
GATGTATTGACACATGGAATAAGGTTCCAATGAAAATGATAAACAACCTATGCAGGAGCCACGAAAGAAGACTCCGGTTATGTAAAAAGAACAATTTAATTCAATATCAAGAAAGATGAATAGAACCAAATCTCAATTTAATTAATTACTTTGTTTTTAATTACTTTGTGTCTCAAAAATCGATTAAAAATGACAACTTTTGTCTTCATTTTTTGAAACACCAAAAATTGAAGAATCAAAAATCGTCTCTTTTTGGGAATAAGTTTAATAAAAGAAGGATTAAAATATATTGGAAATTACACTTTTTCAAATTGCATTAACTTGGGAGAAATTAAATTACCAAATTCATTGACATTTATTGGATATAATACTTTTAATTGTTGTAAATCATTGAAAGAAATAATTATTCCATCTAAAATTACACAATTAAACAAACAAACATTTTTTGTTATTTATTATTTTCAAAAAATTAATTTTTTGTTTTTTTAATAACACTTTTCAATAACATTTTATCATTAGTTTTATTTATTATTAATTTATAGTATCAAATCTAATAAAATTAATGAGATCATTCTATTTTAACAACAAAGAAAAACAATCATTTTGAACTTATTTCTTTGTTTGACACAAACAAATGATACAAATGAATTCAACAAGTATTAACAAAAGATAAAGATAGAAATTATTGGAAAGATATGAGACAAACTGTTGATGAAATATGTAAATTGGGAAAAGCACAATGAAAACAAGAATTCATGAGTATTTAGTTGATCAAATTTGGGATATGGTAATTTAATTAAAAAGAAATAAGGATGTGGCCAAGAAAATAATGATTATTGTGGAAGAAAAAAACTGAAAATTGTTTTTCTTGCTGCTTATTTAGAAGTAATTACATTTTATGGAGCTATTAAAACATCAGGAACAAATACAAATTAGCTTTGAAATTTGTACTTATGATGACATTGATTGTTAAAATGGAATTGATTTATACTTTGAGAAATATTTATTCAGAAAAATTCCATAAAAATTATTTTGAAATTATTTTCTTGAAGACTTGATTCAAATGATTTAATCAATTAAACAATATGATTTCTTTTTTCTATTTGGAGGAGTTTGGATAATTGGTTCATGAAATCTGCTAATTGCCATTTGATTTGAAATATCATTAAATATTATTTCAAATCCATTTCCATTAAGTGATGAACAATAATAAATTGGCATTTTATTTAACTTCTTTGATATTTTCAATATTTCTCTTTCACTACATTTTTGTTGTAAATCACTTTTATTTCCAATTAGAAACGTAACAGGTTCTGAATTTCGGTATGGTTTAAAAACATCTTTATTCCAATGTTCTACTTTAGATAAAGATTGTTCATTATTCAAATCAAACATTAAAAATACTCCATCCACTGCTCTATAATACATTTTAACAATTGTTCCATATTTTTCTTGTCCACCAGTATCCCAGATGCGAACCCTCATTTCGATTCCTTCAAATTCAAAACATCTACTTGGAAAAGTACATCCAGGCATACGTCCAACTTGTGGATAAAATCGATTTTCTGTTACTCGGAGAACAAATTTTGATTTACCACAAGATAATTCTCCAATAGGGCATATTTTAAAATCGCAATCCATCAGTTGTTTTAAAGATTGATTTGAGAGAAACTAAAAACTAAATAATAACAAGCGTTATGACTTTAAAACAACAAAAAAAAATAAAATGAAATCAGATTTCGATGTTTTTAAAGGAATTTCAAGAATTATAAAAACCAGAAAAAGAAATGAAAAAGGAAATAATTTCAATTATTCTTAAGCGAAGTTCAAATGGTACTCTGTTTGTAATGAACTCTTTTGATGTTTATATTCAAAAAGCAAGAAAAACAAATCAACTTTTGGACAATAATCATTTATTTACAATGGATTACAAAATGTATTTTGTGGAAAAAAATAGATAAGTAATTTTATTAAACCATTAAGAATCACAGTTGTTCAATTAATTTAATAAATGGAAATTAAATTATCATTACTTTGGTTAATTTAAAATAATCCATATTCAAAACATTATATTGGTATCCTTTAAAATACTCTGCAAAAGTAGAATGATCAAAATTACATTTTTTATAATGATTGATGGTTTATTATTTAATTTAGTTTTATATGTTTTAATTGAACCAACATTGATTAATACAAGATATTTCAAGTTTGAGAAATACAATTCAATATTTTCAACATTTAAAACATACAATCTTTCAATTATATGTTTCTACACTGTAACATATCAAATTCTTTCTGTTAATTTCTCTTTTTAATTGATTTTGTAAAAAAAATCATTTTCAGTAGTTCTACTAATTGCGTAAAGTGAGAGAACAACTTGAATTTCAAGATAATTAACTGGGGCGTTGAAGGTTTTAAGCATAATTTGATCCATACTTTATCTGTTAGCAATAGTTATATCCGTACAAACAATAATTGATTGACATTTTGTTTTTCCAATTTGATAATAATGAAGGAATAACAACAGCAGATCACAACCCAATTTCAATGAAAAGTAATTAAATTTGGATTGCTTAAACAATTATCACAAACCTTATTCAATAGGTGTTTGTGTTGTTGAAAACTAAACTGAAAATAATAAAACTAATAAATTGAACTTTTATTTTTTTAAAAACTTTCACAAAATTCTTCTTTGAAAAAACTTAAAAATATTCAAGACAAGTACTTCGCGTCAAATTGTAAGCCAACAATTTCAACACTATTTCTCAAATAGTTATTGATTATTAAAAAGGATGTGTTGTTGTATTGAGATTGGAAAATTATGTGATATATTATGAAAGAAATTCAAATAAAAATACAATTAATTTGTAAAATGAAATAAGATGAAGTTGTCAATATTGTTAGAAGTATTAATGGTGGATGCTTTATTATTTTTAATTCAATTATTGTTTAAATAATACGAAATTGAATTTCTTTGAAGATAATAATGTAAATAGCTATAGTTTATGATTTACTTTAATAAAAATATTGTTAATATTAAATGATATTAATTTGTATTATGAAAAATAAATTTAAACATAATTTTTTGTTTGTTAAGAATGTTCATTTCAACTATTATCACACTGAACCTGTGTATTGTTGCGTAGAAAAAAAGTTAAAAATAATATCTTGGGCAAAAATTCAAATTTTATTTTGTAATATCTGGAGTGTTCTCATTTTTTGGAGAAGTTTAGTTGTTTTGCAAATTGTTTGAAATTAAAAGAAATCAAAGGAATTGAAAATGTTCATTCTTTTGAATTTGAGTGTTTTAAAAATTGTAAACAATTGAAAATTAATGAATTCCCAAAGAATCTTATTAGAACTATAAATGGATCAAGATTCAAAATCAAATCCATTGATAAAAATTGTTCAATACTTCATTTCACGAATGATTGTTTTAAAGGAAGTACAACATTAGAATCAATTCATGTAACTAAAAACAATAACTTCAATAAAACAATTGGAAAAAAAAGCATTTTCTTTTTGCACATCATTAAAAGAAGTGAAATTAGAAGGAATAAAAAATTTATTAAATCTAACTTTTAGAGATTGTTATTCACTTTCAACAATGGAATTTCCTTCTGCATTGAGAACAATCGGAAGATGTTATTTTAAAAATTGTTGGTCATTAAAAGAAATACAAATACCATCAAGTGTTGAATGTATTAAAAGTGTGTCTTTCTTAATTGCAGATCATTAATAAAAGTTGATTTTGAAAATGGAAAATTAAATAAGAGGCAAAAAAGAATCGATTTGGTGCACACCTTGGGCGAAGCACATTATTTAAACTGAAAAATGTAAATCTTTTTCAATTGATACTTGAAATCCTACCCTAGTGTTAGTGATTCAAATTACTAATAAAAGAAAAAAGTGATGGCCTCAGGAGTTGTATTAAAAAAAAAATTCAAAAAGAAATTAAATTAATTGAATAACTGTGATTCTTTTTGGTGTAAATTCTGGTTTTCCACAAAGTGCATTTTGTATTTCATTGTAATTAAATGAATATTGATCGTCAAATGATTTATTTTTATTGTTTTCTTTGTAAATAAAAATATCTCCATTTCCAATTCTAAACAAACAATCATTTGATTGATTACACAACCAAAATGCATATTGAAAATGGGTATTATCAAATTTCAACATTCCATTTAATCTTCCATTTGATTTTAATGAAAATACAAATGATTTTGGATCATTTATCCATTTAAAAATCCAACCAATTTTAGCATTAACATATCCCCCAAATTTATTTCCATCATCATCTTCGATTAAAAATATCAAATTACTTTTATTTATAATTTTTTGATCAAATACAGATGTATTAACATTCCAATTATCAACATCTGAATCAAATATGATATTTCCTATTTTCATTTTTGTCCATTTTTTAATTTGTTTTATTTCATTAACATCTAAATTATTTATTGATGGTTCAGAAATTGGAACAATTACTTGTTTTTGAGGAATTTCTTTTGTTTTAATTCTGTGTTCATTCCATTCTTCTTTTTTATCACCAAACATTCCTTTGTACGTCCCTTTTTTTCTAGGATTTTGTTCAATTAATCTGTCGGTTTTTCTTTGTTCCAAATCAATGATAATATCAATTAATTCATTATTTCTTACAGCCAATTCTTCTTTTTCGACATTTATATTATTAACAATTCCATTAAATAATTCAGTCATTTTCTTAAGTAATTCAATAATGTCTAAAGCTTTCTTATTCGATAATTCATTTCTTTTAATCATTTCATCCAATCTATCAAGAATACTTTCTGCTTTTTTAATTGATTGATCTTCTGTTTCATTTTTTTTTTCTTCAAACTTTTCATCTTTTAAGACTTTTAAATAATTCTTATATTCTACAATTCCATCTTTAATTTTATCATTTAAAATAGGAATATTTGAATTAATTTGATTTATTAATTCATGATTTGTTGTTTTCATCTTTTCAATTCAATTTAATATTTATTAGATCTCTTTTAAAAAAATTAAAACAATTTGAAAAATTAAAATAAAAGTTAATAGTTTTATTGTAATAATTTGTTAATTTTCAAAAAATGACAAGTAGTGGATCACTTGTTATTGAAACAATATCTTTGTTTGATGAATTATTTAATTCTTTTTGAAGCTATTTTAAAGTATGAATGATATTATCTAACTGATCAATTCCATACTTTAACACAGTTTCAATTCTGATTTTATAAATTGATTGATTTTTTTTTGGTTGAAGTTTTTCTAATTCAAGTTTGATTTTTCTTATTTTTCTTAATGTATTACTAAATGTCGATTTCTTTTGTTTTTCACTTTCACTTAATTCAGTTATTGATGTTACTTTGTTTTTTACAACGTCTCAATATTTGATTTATTGACCTTCATTTGTTTTTGTCACAATTTCACCATACTTTTCTATATCTGGAATATCTTTATTTTCAATAATTTCTGATTTTAATGTAGCAATACCATCACTTCCAACAGTACATATGACTTGAAATTAAACTTCTCCTTTGTTTCTTTTTGGAAGATTTTTAATAGTAAAAATTCCAATTCTTTGTTTTATTTCCACTTTCTCTTCCTTTCCTTTTCTTTTTCTCTCTTTTTCTTTTTTTCTGACATATTCTTCTCGATTTTTTAAATTTTCTTTCAATTTTTGAATTTTCTCATTACTTCTATTATTTATTTCATCTTGTAAAGGTTTGATATCTCTCATTCTTTTTCTATTTTCCAAATCAATCAATTTATCAATTAATTCATCATTTGCATTGTCTAAATAAATTCGATCTTTTTCACAACTTTCCAAAAAAATTTCTATTTTGAATTATAAATTATCAAATAATTCAATTGTGTCTTCTCCATTACTCCGTAATACTTTTCTTTTTTTTTAATAATTCTTCAAACCATTCATTTATATATTCTTCTCTTTTTATTTCTTCTTCTTGAAATATTTTATAATTCAAATTGTTTAAATAATCATTTAATTCATTTATTTTATCTTTTATAGTTGGCAATAATTCAATTAATTCTTCATTTGATTTTGAATTAATTGATGTTTCCATCTTGTTGTGAATTTAATTAGAAAGATATTCAGTTTTTTGATTTTCTTTGTGGAACTCAAAAATCAATTTGTTTTTTGTTATTTTAAAAATTTAAAATTAAAAAATTAAAAAAACTCAAAAACAATAAATAAGAAATGAGTGAATTGGAATGTGTTTATTTAATGAATGTAGCTTTGTATTTGAAATTAACAGATATCCCATTATTTGTTCAAATTAATCATAAAACAAAAGAAGCATGTGATGGTTTAAGAATTAATCCAATAAATAATGATGAAATTCAATTGGAAAAATCATTAAAAATCATCAATTCTTATTTTCCAAAACTTGAAACATTATATTTAACAAAACAATCATTTGAAACTATTTGTTGTAATGTTGATAACTATGAATTACCAAATGTTCATTTATTCAAATCAAATAATTTTGTGAATTTATCTAGTTTACAACAATGTCAAATAATAAGTAATGGAATTAATAAAGTTTTATTTAATCGACAAACACCAATCAATTATTGTCAAATGATTCAATCGGTAAAAATCGATATGTATTTGTTAACATCAATCGAAGAGTCATTAGAAAGCATTAAAACATTAAAAAGTATTCATGTATTTCATCGTTTTTACGGAGATAATGAAAGTGAAAGAACTACTCATTTTAAAATAATGAATAATCTTTCAAAGAATTATTTGGTGATTTTTGAATATCAAAGTTATTATAATAATGGTGTAAATTATGAAGAAATCAGGGAAGTATTTAAATCATTAGATCCTTCAGTTATTGTCAAATATGATTGTAATTATGGAATTAAAGAACAATATCAAATAAGTCAATTTCCAAAAACACAAGAAGAATTTAATGGTGATTTATGGTTTAAAAGAATTTCAAAAGATTATTATCCTTCACATGTAATTGTTAGACAATATGAACAAATGAAATATCTTGAACAATTTGAATCAGTTAAAACAATTAAATTTAATGCTAATGGAAACTTTAAACTTCCTTCTTCTGTTGAAACAGTTGAAACATCAAATTATGACAAAATTACAATAGAGAATTGGAATGAATTAAATAAAATAAAATGTATTAAACATTATCATTACAATATCAACACACCATTCCCTTTCAGAAAATTCGAAATAAATACAAAAAACAAAACATTTGATGAGAAAGCACTTTTTGTTATCAGCATTATTCGAGCAATATCATTTTCATATGCCTTTTTAGTATTATTACAATCAATATTCAATAATGGATTATTTAGTTACAAAGATCATTACATATCATTATTTCCATTTTTAGTAATTTCCTTGATAACATACTTTTGTTCATTTGGGTCTTTTATTTTTTATGAACTTTGGAAATATTCAAATTCATTTGCAAAAAAAGCATTGGTTTTTGGTATTTTCATATTGGCATTACAATATTTATTTTTATTGTTTTATGATCAAAGATATTATGGATTATTTTATTCAGAAGTGTTCTTTTCATTTATTTGTTTGGTTTCTTTCTCGATTTTTGACTTTATTTCTATTGTGGTTAGTTTAGGTGAACGGTATATAACAAGAAAAATGAATGATTACATTCCAAATATTTTTAAATCTTTCATTTGGATTCTTCAATTTGTGGTTGACATACTCAAAAACAAAATTCCTTTGAAACTTTCATTATTGTTTGTTGTATTCCCATTTAATTATTGCATTATCCTTTCATTATTTTCAACTCATGGAATTCTCTTTGTTGGAAATTTGATAAACGCATTATTAACAATTGTCCTTTCAGTGTTTGTATTGTTGTTTATCAATTAATTCAAACACCTTCTTTCTTTTTTTCTTATTTTCTTAACAACATAAAATGATATTAAAGATTCACATATTTTTTTTATAATGAAATATATTCTTCCAAATGAATTAGTATTGATGATGTAAATGCAAATCCATCAAAACAATCAATAAATTCAAATGGATTTTTTTAATCTTGAAGATAATCGGAAGTTCTGAATGGATTTCAATACTTTTTTTTCTCAAATAGTATGATTTTGTACATTGTTAAATTTGTTTTGTACTACATAAATAAATATTATTATTCATTCAATCTTGAAATATTTCATTTTTTATTTGTTCTAAACCATCACTATCAATTCTTTTTTTGAAGAATTCAAATTGATTTTTTTGAAATGAATTTTAAAAATGAAATTTTTTTCAAAGTATTTTTTTTCTTAAAAAGTAAAATAAATGATACTGAAAATCATTAAATTAAAAATACAAAAAGATGAAAACATTAAATAATCCAAAACCAATTAAAGAAATAGTTGAATTGTCGCCAATTATCAAAAATAAAATAGAAAAAACAACAAATGAAATGAAAGAATATTTTGTTCCAAATAAAGTTTTCATCATTTTAATAAAAAAACAAACAATTTAGCTGAACATTCATGATATGTCATTTGATTTTCTTGTGCAAATTGTTCTGCCTCGGAAATCATAACCTTTCTATTTACCTCAAGATCACTTTTACAACCAACTAGAAGTAATTTGGTATTGACATTGACACTTTTATTTTGTTGGAATTCCCTTATCCATCCGGAAATTGATGAAAAAGTTGATTTTTTAATAATATCAAAACAAAAACACATTGTATGTCTATTTCTAAAATATGATGCTGTAATGGATCTAAACACTTCTTGACCTGCTGTGTCCCACAAATGTAAATTATATGATTCCCCATTCAAAAATACTTTTTTACAACTGACATCACATGAAACTGAAGCCTTATCTGTTCCAGTATATTGCTCAGTAATATATCTTTTGAATATTCCAGTTTTACCAACACTTGAATCTCCACATAATCCAACAGAAATCGTGATTGCTTTCATTTCTTTTCTTTTAAAGAATATTCTTTTCAAGATTTTGAAGTTCTTCCTTTTTTTATCATTTTAAGTTTATTCGAAATATTTGGAAAAATAGTTTGTTTTAAAATGTTATTACTATTTTTAAAACTGAATTAAGTACCAAATTAGATTATGATGAATTGAAGGAAGATAAGAAATTGGGAGAAGGATCATTTGGAATTGTGTATTTGGGTATTTTCAGAGGAAATAAAGTTGCTATTAAGAAAATAAAAGAAATGAATGAAGATAAAATGAAGGAATTTTCAGAAGAAGTGTCAATGTTAGATAAGTTTAGAAGTGAATACGTCATTCATTTCTATGGAGCTGTATTTATTCCAAATAAGATATGTATCGTAACTGAATTTGCTCAATTTGGATCATTACAAGATTTGATGAATAAAAGAAATGAAAATGAAATAACAATGAGATTAAGAATCAAAATGATGATAGATTCAGCAAAAGGAATCCAATATCTTCATTCGAATGGTATTTTACATCGTGATATTAAACCTGATAATATTTTAGTTGTATCAATTAATGAAAATGAAAAAGTGAATGCCAAATTAACTGATTTTGGAACATCAAGAAGTGTAAATCAAATGATGACAAAAATTAATTTCACTAAAGGTATTGGTACTCCAACTTATATGGAACCTGAAATTCTTGATGGAAAACATTATAAAATGCCAAGTGATATTTACTCATTTGCAATGACAATGTTTGAAACATTCACTTGGAAAGATGCATTCCCAAAAACATTTTATCCGTTTCCATGGGTTATTGCTGATTGTATTTCAAATGGAAAAAGACCAAAATTAATAAATGAAGTTGAAGAATCATTAAAAGGCATCATTGAATCATGTTGGTGTCAAAATCCAAAAGAAAGAATAAAAAAAGATAGGAGATGTTGTTATTTTATTAGAAACTAATTATAATCTTAATCGAAGTCATTCCATTCTGATCATAAGGCATTGGTTGATGAAGTTAACAATGCAATTTAAAAATGAAACAGCATTGCCCAAAATCATTAGACAATTCCATCAAATTATTAGTAATGAGAGAAATTAAATCTCGTTTTATTGCCAAACCCCAAGCAGAGTGAAAAAGTGTCAGCTTTTCCGTTCTTTAATGAAACGAAGTGAGTAAACTCTTTTTTAATTTTTTTCTGGAAATTTGAAGAACATTTATTTTTTAAAAAATTGAGTTTTTCACAAAATAAAAATCCAGAAGAAGAAGACAAACCCCAAGGGCTCAAAGAGCAACACGATTGCAGAATTGCTCGAAGTGAAATTTCGCATCTACAAAGAATACTATTTGATCGGAACTGGACCTGAACAAGTGTTGTTCACTGGATAGAGTTCGTCCAATGCCAAGCTGACCGATAGTGAGAAAAAGAAACTTGCAGACTCTTTCAAAAAATCTCTCCAGATGGATATCAGGTTGCCCACGACCGTGGGTGCCGATGTGTTCGATAAAAGAAATATGAAGAAAGAAAAGTGATATGCATCATCCACAGCATAGCACAGAGTATTATTTGAATTTGTGTGAAGATCTGAATAACAATCGATATGTCAGCGGGGTTGTAGCAAGCAAGGTGTGTTTTCTCCGCTTATGGCCTTTCCTTTGTGTTGGTATGAAACAAATTTAGACAACAAAGAAGTATCGATTATGGAAATTTAGAAATTTTTTCGAATTCCGACAGATATTGGAAAAGATCAGTATTTTCCTCGTTGAAAGTACTTGTTATCAAGAAGTATTTGATATATAATATTGCATGTTTTTTCAATGCATCTTTCGCTTCGTCTTTGATCCCCAAGTTTTTCAAAACGATTTTGTTCAACCATAACTCTTTAATCAATTCTTGGTAGTGGGTTTGAGCATCATGTTGGTCGGAAGGAGGGTGTTGATTTTGAGGGGTAATTTTGCTTTCAAAGGGATCAAGCTTTGCCTTGTGGGGTTTCTTTAGGGTTCCCTTCTTCTGGGGAAGCATCTCCCGTTGAAGCTTTCGTATTCCAGCGGTTCGATTCATTAAGAATTCCAAGATCTCGGGGTTCGAGATCACGTATTCGTTCAACATTATCATGGAACGTTATTATTATAAAATTCTTGAAACGAATGTCGAGTACAAAGGCCATCTTTTACAATGAGGCGAGTTCCCCGATTTCCTGAAGATGCATGACCTAAAACGCAATGCCAGTGGCGAAAGAAAAGTTTGGATCCCAGAAAGCGAGGGCTACGGCGACTGCATTGGAGTCTTAACTTCATGCAAAGGGCCCCTCAGCTAAACTTGTCTTTACTTATGCTGGTGTTCCAATATTTGGTTCTCATTAATTCAACAGATCTAATTTGTTTTTCTAAATGAAACAAATTCGAAATATTAATTAAGAAATCAATTGAATCAGCAATTGTTTGAATTGAATATCAAATCAATAATTCTTTCAAATAACAAAGAAGAAATAAAATCAATTTCAATTATTTGTGTTATTTAAATTAAAAAAAACTTAAAAAAATCAATTTTTAAAAATATTTTTTTTTAATAAAATTCATTAGAAAACTGTTAAATGAAAATAAACAAGATGCTTTCGAAAGAACAACAACAAAGTAATGAATTATTTGTCAAACAACATATTTCATGTTATGAAAAATTGAAAATTGAGAAATTTGAAC
>NWBR01000338.1:3920-17005 GCA_002914575.1 Entamoeba moshkovskii
CTAAACAAATCAAAGGAGCTAAAAAGACAATTCAAATGATGAAAATCAAATCAATATCATTTGGAATGAACTGTATTTTGAATGAATCAATGATTTATTCCATTGGAACTTCAATTAATTCATATGTCATGTCTTGTGTTCATCAAAATCAATGTCTGTTGTTCTTCCACCATGTGACACAACAATTAATATGATGTTTACGCCACAATCCGATGAAAACACAATGACTTATGTTTCTGAATCATCTTCCCTTAATTTGTTTTATTTGTAATTTAATCAATTCTTGTTTGGTTTTCATTTGTTTTAGAAACGCAATCAATTAGTGATGGTAATATTCAAATTGTGTAAAGGTGGTCTGCTTTCGTCCATATCATTTAATCGGTTTCTTTCGATACCTCTTCTTGTTGGATTTGGGTGGGCCAACGTTTCAATAACACTGTGGTTTTTCAAATGAGTGTATTCAGAGGGATCAAGTTGGATTGGGATTGGCGGAATGATTTGTATGTTTGAAATCGTTTTTGGGATTGATTTCCAGTCAATTCTTTTGCATGCCTTGAAATAAATATTTTCCAATTGACATTCACGCGCATTTGCCAATGTCATGTTTGTCGCATAACAGTAGATTTCCTTGAGTTTTGATGGAATAGAAATTGAGATGTTTTCTGTGTTTGATATCCCAAGAATGGTTAGTGATGTGAATTCTAATAAACTTAATGGCTCATTTGTTAAGTAGTTCTTAATGGAAAGATACTGGATTGTCCTTGGGAGTGTTTGAATGTCACTGATCGAATCACTTGAGTATTTCATTAACCCTGTTAATTGACTTAAATTCTTTGTTTCGATTGGGTGTTCCTCATTACTTCTTATTCCAATAAGTTGCAACGAATGAACTGATAATGGAATGAATGGATGTTTTGTTTTGCAATTCCTGCAGATCATTGTTTGTATTGAATTGGGAATTTGATTGTGGCTGATATTAATTGAACAATCAACCATCTTTATTTCGGTTAACGTTGTTACTTGCTCGAATGACTTGTTGACCTCACAATGATTCAAACTTAATACTTTGATTGTTGTTAGTTTTATCATTTCATTGTTGAAGTTATTGTTGTCATTTGTGATTGTTAGTTGTTTGATTCTGTTGTTCTCATTGACATTCCAATCAGGAACGTTTGTTATTTGTAGCACAATGATTTGCTGAGGGATCTCAATGCGGTAGTGGATGTCTGTTAGTAATAAATAAACGACAGAATCATTCAATCCATTCAACGAACAACCGTCATATACTTTTAATGATTGCGGGAATAAGTATTGTTGTTTCGAAACAAATTGTTGTTTGATCCGAAGGATTTGGGTATGTTTTGAGAGATCAAGGATTTGTTCATTTTCATTGTACAAACATGACAATTCAATGTTTGATGGATGATATAGTTGCATCGCATTTTCCATTCCATTCTTTCGAGAAGAGTAGAGAAACCATTTGCGATAATTAACAATGATGGCCTTGTTTTCAACCCATTCTGAACAACAGACTTGGACTTTATTTGATAAGAAGGGAATGTTGATAATGTCAATTGCATTTTGTTTTCTTGTTTCAATGACAAGGCGCTCTATTTCGAATTCGTCAATGCTTTCGACGAAAGGATTCATTTTTTGAGGAGTGGAAATAAACACCCATTCAAAGCGGTGTTTCTTGTCTGTGAAGAAATCAAATAGATTCAGAGAATTGCAAATCGAAATTATTTTGATTCTTTTGAGTTGTTCAAACTCCCCCAAGTCAACAACTGTGTATGTTTTAATAGTGATCTTCAATTCAACCAATTTGTGTTTGAAAATGTCGAGAATTGGTTGGTACGGTTCAATTAGGATGTGGTCGATTCGTAGGCATTTGTACTTATCAACGATATCGGCACGTTGCTGGAGTGTGTTTGCGTCGCTCTTAATTGTTTCAATCCTTCGAAACAATTTGATTTCATCTTCCAATTCTTTCACTTTGTTCACATCATCGCTTAATTCGACAGTTGCGTCATGCCAATTGGTGTCTTGGCGGTGACAATGATACCACGGATTGACTCGGATCATGCCGATTGCCTCATAACACTTCTTGCTGACCAGTTCAAAGGACTTTGCCGAACTGATGTTGTTTAAATATGGAACGACGATTGCGAGATAGAATGGGTTCAAACTGGAATCCACTTGAAGGGAATTCATTTTGGAAATCGAGTTTGGGAACTATTAAAACAGAATTAGAAATTAAATTATTCTTCTTTTCTCTTTGTGTCTTGTTCGGGCTTGGTGTGTGGCTTTCTCGTCATGATGTCGGCAAACAACGATCCAAAGACAATGAAAACAGCTACTATTTGAAGAGAAGAGATTGGGTGGCCGAAAACAATGACGGATATTATCATGGTGACTATTTTTCTTGTGTTCGTCACAGCAACAAGCAGAAGCGAATTCGCCAAAGTGATCAATCGGTAAATCAGATATTGCCCACAAACAGAACAGAAAATATAACATACAATAATCAACATGAACTTGGTATCACGCATGGAAATACTGATGACTTGCTTCAAATCCCCAGTTATTATCGACACAAGACTAAATAATGGAACTGCATACAAATTGGACAATGTCATGGTATGGAATGTTGGAACGTGGTAGTCATGTGTTATGATATCTTCTTCGGACGACGCAATCCCATCACATAGCAGAGATACAAAAATTAGTAATAACCCAAATAAAAATGAATAATCAGAATATTTGCTTGTGTCCAGCGTGGTAAATTTGTCAAACATAAACATTCCAATTCCTGTAAATGTAATAATACTGAACACGATTTGTCTAATATCGTACTTCTTTGAATAAAATATACTAAATATCATCACTGTGATTGGTTTACAAAATTTTGTTATTATTTGAGTTGGATAATCAATATACATCAACGATTTATTCGAGAAAAACATTGCTCCACAATAACTTTGACTTTGAATGATGAATTTCCTGTGTGGTATTTCTCCTTCAAATCTTTCTTTTGTTATTTGAATTAATATCATTCCTCCTATTGAACTAAATACACTTTGTAAAAATACCATTGCGCTCGTTCCTGTGAATTTTTGTTTCTCTTCTGTGAACCTTTCCCTTGTCCTATTTCTTGTTATTTCTTTATTTCCTTTAAACAAAACCAACAAACAAATATTCTGATAAAAATCCAACACTTAAAAATGATATGATTAAGAGGATCGAAGTGATTAAAATGTCGACATTATTTTTGTATCTTTCTGTTCCAGTTTTATCCATCCCTTTCTGTTCCTTATGCTTTTTTTAAGTTTTTTTCATTTTTCAACAAAAATTTTTTTTGAATGAAAATTATTTGGTTGGATTTTTTAATTTCTCTTGTTTTCCGACGAAAATTCCTTCCTTGCCTTCTGTGACTTTCCTTGCTGCTTTTTTTGTACTCTTTCGAACTCTATTTACGGAGAGGGCTTCGTCTTTTTGTCATTTTTTTAATAAACACGGGTTTGTTGTCTCAAAAACACTTTCCCAAAAAAGTTTTTGGAAAAGAAAAGACAAAAATGAATTGTTTGTTGGAAAATAAAAAACGAACGTTTGCTGTTAGCACGCCATTCGTTGACTCAATCCACCGAAAGGTCCCAAGCAGTTAAAAAAAAAGAAAAAGCAGTTAACACAAAAAACTTCCAAAACATTCTAAGATCCGAGTTAAAAAAAAAATCAATAAAACCAAACAGTTTTGATTTAAAGAAAAAGTTAAATTTGTCACTTGTTCAAAATAAAAATAGATAAAAAAAACAACAAGAAAGTTTTTTCTCTTTGTCTCATCTCACTCTATTTTCATTTTCTTTGTCCTTGATGTATTCATTGCTCTTTTTGTTTTTTGTACTTTTTGGTTCTTTTGGTAATTTCGATGGACATTCCGAGTGGCCCCAAGCAAATAGCATTTGTGGTGATGGAATTGTGATGGAATTAAATGAGGAGTGTGATTCAGTCGCACATTGCACTAATTGCTTATGCGACACTGGATACTATCCCTCTTCAAATAATTCGTGTATTCCCATTTGTGAAATTGAAGGGTGTTTAACTGGATGTACTGCTCCAAATCAATGTAACACATGCAACACGTCATTAGGATTTATCTCCGATTGTCATTCGTGTAATTTACTTACACATTTTGCCAAAGGGTTTTTGTCGTGTCATCCAAATGAGCCACATTATGGTTGCAGCGATTATTTAGATTTTTCTCCTAAAGAACTCTCCCTCGCTAATCCTGAAGTCACAGTTTTATCTTCCGAACATCAATTAAATGCCGTAAAGAAAACTGCTTTCTTATATGGCCCAAATCCAATTGCCGAAGGCGCTTGGGTTAAACTAAGCATTACTGAAAAATCATATTACATCATCGAAACTATTCAACAAAACACTGAGGAATCTCTCCAATTCTCTTTCATTCAAAATCGAGTTACAGAAGAAGATACCGTACTTTTAATAAGTGATAGTTGTCGAACAGATTCTAGTTATGGTATTATTACTGAAAATAATGATGTTTCAGAAAGGGTAAAGTCATCGAGAATAATCAGAGAATTTGAAATAGGGACATACTACTTATTTGTTTTTACGCCCTATAACAAAGGATTTAACTTTGATTCGCCAATTTATTTATCGAAAATTGTTCATCCCTGTGGGATTACAGCCACCCGAATTCCAATTTCTTCAATTTCGAACGTATTTAGTCAGACGGTTTACTCGGCTTTTAACACCGAAAGTTCGTCTTCATGTGTTTCTTTTCAACAAAAAGGAAAATGGTTTTTTGTTGAGGGTGCCAATTTGAATGTCAGAATCGATACTTGTAGTTCTATAACTAATTACCCAACTTCAATTCATGTTCTTCGTGTCAATAAAAACCAACATGTTGATGGTGTAAAAGTTAATATTTCTAACGTTGATTGTACTGCTGATACTGAATGTTTTAAAAGTAGTTATACTGGTTGTGAAAATGATGATTTAGCTGCTGTGATTATTGAAATGGACGAAACTCATGATTATTTCGTACACGTCGTCCAAAAATCTCCATTAGGATCAGAGTATGAAGTAAAAGCCTCCATTGTTTGCCCTTTGGATTGTGGGGGAAATGGGTTTTGTGATGTTAAAAGTGGTAATTGTTCATGCAAACCTGGGTATACTTTAAATTCAGGTGTTTGTTCATCATGTGGAAATGGTCAACATGACCTTAGAGAAGAATGTGATCCTTCTGTCAGTTCAGACGCACTGTGTGATAGTACTTCTTGTTTTTGTAAGTTGGGTTATGTTTCTGTTTCGGCCAACGATCATGTGGAATGTCGACCTCCAAAGTGTGGCGACGGCATTATTGATTCTTTGGAAGAGTGTGATGGTGGATTGGGCTGTAAAAGTAATTGTCAATGTGACGATGGATATGTCCCATACTCAGAGATACGAACATACTGTCTTTCACTGAAATGTGGAAATCGTGAATTAGATGAAGGTGAAGAATGTGATGGTGGAGATGGATGTTACCAATGTCAATGTGAGGAAGGGTGGTATCCTTATGATTCCACAAGATGTAGGAGAGTAACAAGGTATTTATATTGGATCATATGCGCAGCAACCATTGCCGCTGTTTATTGGATATTTTTAATTGCGACATCTGTATTAATTTTCTCATTGTATCGAAGGCTGAATGGAATTATTATGATTGATTTGGAAAACCTTGATTTAATTGAATCCAAAATGCAGGTATTTGACAGTCAAATCGTTCCTTTTGACTCAACCAACGCCCAGTTCGTTGACTCAACCATTTCAAATCCATTATTTTCATTTGACTCAACAAAAATTACATTTGAAAGTTGCGGTGATATGCCAGACGTAGATGACCCAGTCCTTTCGGTTATTACGTTAACCAACTTAAGAGAAGAAAATTTGCATTTTATTTTCCATGGGGTTAATAATGAAAAATACAAATTAGCTTTCAAACCAACAACAGGCATTATTAAAAAGAATAAATGTGTTGAAATTCAAGTCCATTTGTTGGTGAAATGCACTTGTGTTCTTCGTTGTAAGATTCCTGTAACATTAAGATATGGGCAAGCAAAAGATGTTTTGAAAGATTTGAAAGAAAACAATCCAGAACTCATTGAAAGCAATTCTCAGAATTCGAAAAAATCAGATAAATCAGATAATAGATCTGTTTCATCAAGCAAACAAATAAATAACATAAGATCAAGCATATCATCCAATTCTGCAAATAAGAAGAAAAAAACAACTCAAAACAAGAACATCAATAAATTCTTTACACACCTGACTTTTGAAGTATCTTCTGGACTATCCACTAAATTGGATTATGACGAAATTATTCTTCAACCACCAAGTATTGGGGAAGGTGCGTTTGGAGTTGTTTATAAAGGAATTTGGAGAAGTGTTGATGTGGCTGTTAAACAACTTAAAACACAAGGAGTCTCTGATGTTGATAAATTGGTTTCAATGTTTACCAGAGAAGCGGAATTGTTGGAGAAAATCAGGTGCCCATACATTGTTGGTTTTATTGGTTGTGTTACAAATAAAGAACATTTGTGTTTATTAACAGAATTTTGCCAATTGGGTTCTTTGAGAAAGATGTTGAAAAAACAACAACTAGAAGTAGATGTAAAACTGAGAATTTGCCAAGACATATCCAGAGGCATGGAATATTTGCATATCAATGATATTTTACATTCTGATTTAAAAACTGACAATGTGCTGATGGTTTCATTGAACCCGCATGACTCAGTATTATGTAAAGTAAGTGATTTTGGAACTTCAAGATGTTTTATTGAATCATCAAAAGGGCTTGGAATAAAAGATATTGGAACCCCAGTCTATATGGCGCCTGAGGTTCATCAATCAGAACAAATTACATTAAAGTCTGACGTTTATTCGTTTGCTATTTGTATGTTAGAAATATGGAATAATGGTAAACTTTATAATGAAGAACTATTCCCAGATGTGGACTCTGTTTTAAGGTTTGTTTGCGCTGGTAAAAGGCTTGAAATACCACAACAATGCCCCTACAAAGAGTTGATTCAAAAGTGTTGGAATCCAAATCCCAAAGAAAGGCCACAATTCAGAGAAATTGCGATTATCTTAGATGTCTTGGGAAATAAAGAAGACACAAAAACAAATGAAACAGGATCTTCTGTCTCACGTTCCGAATCACCCACAATTTCAATAATCCCACTTAAATCGGTCTCACCTTCTAAATCTGGTGTTATTAAACCCAAAACAAGATATTCATTGAAACCAAATGGATTAATTGCCACACTCACCAAATCCCCTAATGGAAGCAAAAAGCAAATAAACCCAAACAGAACTGTTTCCCCAAGCTTCAGAAAAGTTTCTCCAAACAGTCCAATTGTTAAAAAAGAACCATTAATCCCAAAGAATGAATGTTCTGATGCGGATGTTGCAATCCCCAAGGAATATCCATTGTCTGGAGATCCTAACAGATCAAGTGGAAGAAGTCTTCAAAACAAACAAAGGATGAGCGCTTTACCGGGATTTACCAACACTTTGAGTGATGACAAAGAGTTTTTAGATGACTTGTCAGACTCAGATGTCCCAGATTTGGGTAAATGGAAAAAAGGAAGTCAAGTTGTGAAGATAAAAAGGTCACACTCCTCTTCAAGACAAAGCGAAGGGTCCCCAAGCGATACAACAAAACTACCCAAACAACCAATAAAAACTGTCACTTCAGTTCAACAATTTGTTGGATTTCCGGAAAAAGAAACCAAAAAAGGATATAATTCAGGAAACTCATCAGTCATTTCAGATGAAGAAATAAATAATGAATAATTATATTGTTCAATTAGTTATTACATTCTGGTTATTAAATTCGCTCAAAAAAAGGTCTATTTCCCTATTTAATGTTCTCTCGAGAGTTTGCCTATTATAACGAGTGTCAAATAAAATATCAGCGTGTCGAGCATATTCTCGAGATGATGGTTGCCTTTTTATTCTTTCTAAACATTCTTCTTTTGTTAAATTTCTCCCAGCAATCATTCTGGCAACAGCAATTTGAGGTGAAACTGTTGTTACCCAAACGGTATCAATCCACTGAAACCAATTAGTCTTTATTAACATGGCGGCCTCAATCGCAACAATTTTTTCTCCTTGAGTCTCAAATTCGTTGATTCGATTCCTTACTTTTTCTTCAATTCTCTTCCACGTAATTCCATTTAGTTTCATTATCTCTGCTTCATTTTTGAAAACAATAGCTCCCAATCGTTTTCGATCAATTTTCCCTTCGGGGTTAACGATAACTTCGCCGAAACTCTCGATAATTTTTTGTTTTGTTTCTTCTTCTTCCATGACCTCATGTCCGATTGAATCACAATCGATCGTTTTAATTCCTTTACTTTCAAGTATTTTACATAACCTTGATTTGCCGGTGCAAATGGAGCCAGTAATGCCGATAACAAAAATCTTTTTCATTTAAATGGGCATTCCCAAAGCCCTGGAAGTTTTTTAGTTCTTTCATTTCCAAATCAACCAACGAAACGATAAAAAAGTCTCTTTTGTGCGTCATTTCAAAAGAAACCTAAAAAGTAAAAATCAAATTTGTTACTTTTCTTATTCCCAAAAGTAAAACATTTTTGGAATTAAAAACAACACAAAAGTTTTTTACTTCTACCAACAAAAAAAAGTTATTTGTTTGGAATGGAAAACCAAACGAAACTCAAGCCGCGCATGCGTTCGATCGAATTTGGAATGCAAAGAAATTTCCAATAATATCAAGAAAAATACTATTAATATAACACCTCCCTTCATCCTCTTTTCTGAACAACAAATCACTTAAATTGATTTACCAATTAATTTCACTTTTCTATGTATCTCAATTTAGTTCAATTATACACTGATGCATGGGAATAACATCCACTTGTTATTTTTTATTTTATTCATTTTATTGTCAAATGCAGAAAAAGAGGTTGACAGCATTTGTATCGTTTGTTTCTTTGATTTACACTCAAAACAAAACATTCTAATTTCCTTTATTTAGACTGACGTGCGTGCTGAAAATATAAAGTACATCGGCAAATATGGAATGGCTGGCGCAAAATCGTCTATTACAAGGGATTGTTATGGAAAAGTACCAAACAAAGAAAGGCATGTCGACGCATTGTCAACCCAAACTGGTTGTTATTTTCCTCTTGCGATATTTAACCAATTATTCAAAGGACAAGTCTTTCCAAGATGTGGTGTTTGTGCGGAAATAACTGGTCCCAGTTTGAAAAAAGGTATTTGCACAATGGTTGGAGCAGTTCAAATGAGTAATATTACATTTCCATACGAACAATTGGCCGCTGCTACTACTTTTTTCTTAGAAGACTCATTGTTTAAATATATTTCTGGCTACCAAGACGACACTCCTGGTGTAACAATCCCCATGGTTGGAAGAATTGTGAGTTGCCCATATAAGACCATTCCAAATGGGGTAATTACAGAAATTACAACTAATAACGAAGAAAGTATTGCTCAGGTCACATTATTTAACACTAACTTAGTGGTAAATAAAATTGAATATGAAAAAAAGTTTTATTATTTGGACCCACTTTCATGTCAATATTCTATTCCATTTAATTCTTCATCAACGTCTGGAATTTTTCGTTTGCATAATTTGTTTGGAAATATCGTTCAAATGCCTTTTAAATTTGAATTGAATAAAATTCAACAAGCAGGTTCTGCTTTTGTTGGAAATATTAAAGAATCCCTTTGTTATTTAAGGCCATCACATGGAGTCATTGGTACCTATGTTTATCCAGATCCCGTTTTTAGTTGGACAACAAGAATTCACCCAACCTCAAACCTTTCTGTCTTCACAGTTCTTCCGAAAACTTCTTGTAATTTCTCTTTTGATGGAGAGGTTTATGTTTCTTTTTCCTATCCATATCCAATCAAATTGTCTCAACATTACTCCCATTTCGCTGCGCAATACTCAATGACAGAGCCGCCCATAGAAGAACCTATTATTACTACTTATTCATTTATTGGACACATTTCAAAGGCAGTTGAAAATCGTTGTGAAAAACCATTCACCAACGAGGTAAATAGTACTCTCGTCGAAAACGTAATTCATTTTGATGTCAAATCAAGTATAAAAATTGCTAAATGTAATTCGCAACGTTTGTTTTTAATATTATTCAAACCAAATAACCAATCTCAATAGTGAATCTATTTGTTTGGTACATTAAAACAGGTAAGCCAACAACAATGAACATCTTTGACTTCCATTTGGTCCCATTAAATGAAGTTAATTTCACAAAATGTCCTTTTGCAGAAACTTTGTGCAGCGACAGTGATGAGTGTGATCCGACAAACTCAACAATTGATTCACCTGATGGAATGGTAAGGAATAGAACTGTTGGGTGTGTTCCTTATTGTGGAAAATGCAAAACAGGTTATTACTGTGATAAGGCAGCCCATTGTGTAACACTTCCAACAATAAACACACGTTCTGGAATAACAAGTATCCAAGTTGTTATATTGCTTTTTATACTTCTTCTAATCTAAACCGTATTTAAACCAAAACAACACCTTTTCGCGTTTTACATCATTTTTCCTCTCCAAATTAATTTGACAAAATTATAAAACAACTTTTTAAAAATCAATGTTTTATTTGGGTTTGAGTCTTATCCCAAATAACAAAAAAAAGAATAAAAACCCTTATGATTTGTTATACTTTGGCAAGACTCGAATAAAAACCCTAGATCTTCTTTTCATTACCAACAGACAATGGTTAGAGGTATTCATGCTGCTCGTAAATTACTCGCTCAAAGAAGAGCAAACAAATGGGCTGATAAAGAATGGAAAAAGGGAAAGCTTGTCACCAGATATAAGTGTAATCCACTTGGAGGTGCTTCACATGCCAAAGGACTTGTCCAAGAAAAACTTGGTATTGAAACAAAACAACCAAACTCAGGTATTAGAAAGTGTGTCAGAGTTAGATTATTGAAAAATGGAAAGAAAATTACTGCCTTCGTACCACGTGATGGTTCACTCAACTTCATTAATGAAAACGATGAAGTTTTGATTTCTGGTTTTGGTAGAAGAGGACATGCCGTCGGAGATATTCCGGGTGTTAGATTCAAGGTTGTCTGTGTTGCTGGTGTTTCTCTTTGGGGTCTTTGGACTAATAAAAAACAAAAACCACATGCTTAAGTTAAGTGTTCTGTTGTGTTTCCTTTATTTAAAAAAAACAAACAACCTTTAATTCAAATAAATTTCAATTTAATGAGAAAAGATGAAACTTAAAAGGTCTTTGGCCGTATTAATGTAGGCTTCAACAATGTTAAATGTTATATTAACCCATGGTACTTTGGTGTGAAGGGCAGTGTTAAACAAAGACAGCACAAATATTAATAACCCAAACATTCCAACCAATACAACTGGATCTGTTTGACCCAATTCAAAGAATAAAACAAGAGAAATAGCAACAGAAGCGTCTAACAAATATTAATATTTGAAGTTATATACTTAAATGAGGGATATAAAACTAAATCATTGAACAAACATAAGAAACTTCCAATATAACCCTCCATATAGTATTGACCACGAGAGTCCTGACTGAAGTATTGTATTTTTCTATCTTTGTCCATACCGAATGAAGGGGGTTGGTGCATTACGTTATAAACCAATCCCCCAACTGAAAATACAAAAATAATCATTGAAAATACATACCAAAACAGCCAATGTTTAATTACTTTTGGAAATACAAAATATAATGCCCCAACCGAACAAAAGGCCAATACAAAGGCAGCGCCAATAGTAATTTCCATTTTTTTGCACGCAAGTTCCTGTTTTATAAATTCATTTTTCAATAAAACTTCAAGTTTTTCTGGCACAATCTTGTTTTTGCTTTAGTTTTGGTGTTCTTGGTGATTGACATAAATGAAAAGGTGTCCATATAAAAGGAATGGTTGTAAAAATATTTGTGGGTTCTAAATGAATAATATAAAAGTGTTGGTTTTAAAAAGGCATCCAGGAGGAAACCACACGTGGAACATTCTTTCAAAGTTGTCGTCAAAATTTGGCGGATACAAAATTAGTGTTTCAGTCCTCCGTGAAGATAATTTTGAATATGACGACATAAGGAAGGCCTCTCCTGACATTTTAATGCTTTCTGACTCCGCAGGTACTCCAACAATAATAAGTGAAAAAGAAATGAACGCAATAAATATGTATATCACTGAAAACACTGGAAAAGGAATTATTGCAACATATGCAACCTTTTTTTATGAGGAGGAGTATCGACAAAATATTTTAAGGTATGACAATAGAAAGATGCTTCCATTATTTGGAATGAAACCAAATACCAAGTTTGTGTCTTTCAAAAATCACCCAATAAAATTAACTAGTTGTCATAAAGATGGAGATTTGATTTTAAATGGTATGGATAGAACAATTAGGGGTTATAGTTCGACCCAAACGGCAATAGGGGGATGGGAAAATTGTTTGGTTGATGGAGAAATTATTGCAGTGGATAAACAAACTAATGCAGTAATTATCCAAAGGAAAACAGACTATTTCACAACGTTGTACATTAGTTCCATGCCCGAATATGATGACTTTGATGTATATTGTGACGCTGAAATTGTCTATCGGCTGATTACCCATTGCTATAAATCATCTCACTCTTCTTTACAAACTTTGTGTTGTCAATCAGTCAATTCCCCAACGAAAATGCGTTCATTGATGAATTCCCCTTGTCTAAAAAACATGCCCCCAATACCAAAACAAGCCTTTGTCTCCTCTTGTCTCCATCGTTTTAAGTTCTCCCAAAAACGATTAAAACATTTCAACTCTCTGGGAATATCTCCCTGTTTGACAAATTTGGCAGCTTTTAAAACGAGAAAATACGTTTCGATTCGAGAGCACCGAGAACCATGAGCCAAGGACTAATATTTAGAGTTATTGACTGTAATTGAATTGTAAGAAATTAAAAACAATTTTTGAAAAAATACAATCACAACAAAAATAATCTCCACATAACCAAATTTAATTGATTTAAGATCTGTACCTCTTGA
>NWBR01000338.1:30094-43698 GCA_002914575.1 Entamoeba moshkovskii
AAAATGTGAATGCTAAACTAACTGATTTTGGAGCATCAAGAAACATCAATATGTTAATGACAAATATGACTTTCACTAAAGGTATTGGTACTCCTAAATATATGGCACCTGAAATACTTGATAGAAAGAAATATAAAATGCCAAGTGATGTTTATTCATTTGCAATTACAATGTTACAAACATTCACTTGGAAAGATCCATTCCCAAAAGAAGATTATCCATTCCCTTGGGATATAGCTGATTCAATTTCTTCTGGAAAAAGACCAAAATTAATAAATGAAGTTGAAGAATCATTGAAAAGAATAATTGAATCATCTTGGTATCAAGAACCAAAAGAAAGAATCAAGACAGAAGATGTTGTTTCTTTGTTGGAAACAAAAACAAAATAATTCTAATAACATTATTTTTATTAAGTTTGTTTTAATAAAAAAAAAAATTAAAAAAAAAAAGAGCAAAACTTAAAAAAAAGAAACCATGTCTCAAAACATTGGGAAACAAGATGATTTTGAAATGTTTGTATTTAATTTAATTCAATAAAAAAAATTAATGAAAAATAGTAAAAGAATTGACTATAAAGAAGAACAAATTGATTCAACACAAATTAATGAATTTAATTCAAAAATTGAGACAATGTTTAGAGAACAAAGTGAAGATCAAAAATTATTTGAACAAAAATTAAAAGAAGCAGTTAAAGTAATGAATGAAGTTTGAATAACAAATATTAAATAAAAAAAGAAACTTAAATAAATAGGAAATAAATTTATATAAAAATGCACTTGCAAATATGCAAAGTACTTATTTAAAATTATTAGAAGAAACTCGAAGTGAAGAAGAAAAAGAATTTAATAATAAATTGGGTGAAGAAACTACCCATAAAAAATTATTAGAAATTAAAGAAAAAATGATAGAATTAAATGCTAAATATAATATTAAATCAAATGAAATTAAAAATCAAATTGAATCAGCTGCAAAGAAATTAAATTTTGATGAATTAAAACAAATGAAAGCTCGTGTTAATGAAATACTTAAAATGTTGAGGGAATGTGAAACAATAATGCAAAGAAATGTTACAAAAGGAGAAGAAGCAGTAATTAAACAAAAAGAATTATATCAAGAATTAGGGTATGCTTTAAGTAAAAAGAGTTTAATTTCAAAAATTAAAGAAGATATTAATCAAAGTATTAGAAATGAAAAAAGTGATAAAATTGAAGAATTATATCAAACTAATTTCACTGATTTCTTTAATTGTGATTTGGAACCAACAGATTGGTTATTAATTGCCCAAGTATTACTTAATAATATTGAAACTCATTGTTCTTTAATAATTGTTTGTTATAATATTTCTATTATGTTCTTATTATTTACTATTTTAGATTGAAATTATTATTGATTCACTTGAGAAATTCTCTGAAACCCAAGGGAATACTCAACTAAATCAACATTCCTTAACAATTTTACAACAAATTAATTCAAAGTTAACTAAGTTTATATCATCTCCATTGGCAATTCAATCACCAAATTGTGTTACTGCCTATCGAATTGCTCAAACAATTTATGCCGAATATACAACAGCTTCTCCAACCGTTCCATCAACTTTTTCACTTTAAAAATGAACGAATTGAATAATTATTGATTTTTAAAGGTACAAACAACATTTTAATTTGGTTTTGAACTATTTAAAATAAAAAAAAGAAACTAAAAGAGTATTATTAAAACTATTAATCCAAAATGTCTCACCAAACGATTGACAACGGATTTGTTGTTTATATTGATATTATAGAAGCCAAATTATCAGAAGAATATCATTGTTATGTATTATGTGATATTAATAATGAAACTGTAAGAACTAAATTATCACGGAAAACAAGTAATCCAATATATAATTTTCATGCGGGACCAATTAATTCATCAAAGAAATTATTATTTATTTTATATAAAATTAAAAGATTTGGTAAAAAACCATGTGAGGTTGGTAGAATTCTTATCAAAACTTCAAAATTGGGTGTTGATATTCCTATTGATGAATGGGTTTCTATTACTTCTTCTAAAGGTATTACTGCGGCTTTACATATTAGACTTACTCGTTCTGCTTTAACTAAACCACCAAGAGTAAAACATATTGGTGATCGTTGGGTAATTTTAAGGAATTTTGATAGATTTTCAATTGAATCACCAAAACCATTACCCAATCGCCAACATTATTTAAGTATTTTTTCAAGTAAACAAAAAACTAAAACTCAATTTATTCCCAATGGTATGTTTCTTGCAATTGCTTCAATTGGAATTTGTGATTTAATGGAGGATTTAAAAATGTATTATCGTGATGAAACAAATCCTCAAACTGATCCTTTATTAATATCTTTCTCTGGTGAAATTAAAGAAATTTATCCTCCTCATTGTGATAAAATTCCTTCAAATATTTGGTTATTTTGTTTTCCTGATGGTTTAAGACTTTCTGATATTCCTGTTGAACCAGAATTGAAACCATTTGTTATGACTGATGCTGATGGTACAAAAAGATATGCTTCTTTTCTTGTTACTTATGAGAAAATGAAAGAAGAAGAATCAATTTCTTTATGTAAACGATTAGATAGAAAACCAAAAGAATTATATTCTCCAAATGTATTGGCTTTATTTTGTGAATATCCATTATTTAATGAAATGAATGAATGGTTATGGGGGATTTATAATAAAGATTTTTTAAAAGGAGCAAAAGATGGCTTTAATGCTTTGTTTTTTGCTTTCAATTCTATTTTTAATGAAACAAAACCGATTGTCCAAGGAACTTCTCAACAAATTCAAATCCATCAAAAGAAGATCACTGTTTCTTTTCCAAGACTTAATGATATTCCTTATTCTCCTTTTCCACTTGGAGAATTATTTACATATTTCAATAAAACTACAATTGTTCAAATATTAAATTATGTTTTAGTTGGTGAAAGAATTGTTTTTACTTCAAGTAATAATTCTTTATTGGTTAGAACTATTGAAAACATTAAATTATTAATGTTTCCATTACAATGGGTTTGCGTTTGTGTTCCAATTCTTCCTCGTATTTTATTGGAATATTTAACTTCGCCATTCCCTTATATATTAGGTTTGCCTGCTTCTTTTAGAGCAGAAGCCGAACCTATTTTTAACGATGAAGAAGTAATTTTAATTGATATTGATAATAGTGTTATTCATAGTTCAATTAAACATGTAACTCCTGATATTCCACCTTCAATTTGTGATTCTTTATTTGAAGATCTTCTTCATGTTACAATTGTAGATTTTGATGATATTTCTACTGATCCTTGGAATCCACCAACTCCTTCCAATATTTCTATTCAACTTTGTTTCTTTAAAGCAATAACTCAAATGTTAATTAATTATGACAAATATGTTGGATATACATGGATTTCAGAAGAAAATATAATAACTCATTTCAAAGATGATCAATTTATACTTTCAAAACCATCAGATCAAACAGAATTTTTAAAAGCATTAACAGAAACTCAATCATTTAAATATTTCTGTCAAAATTCAACAAAATCAACATATTCAGTTGTAAGAGAATGGATGGAAAAAGGTGTTTATAAAAATTCAATTTTAAATTTAACTAAATTTTATCAATCAACTCAATCCACACCATCTGTTTTTAACCAAGTAAAAGATCCATTTAAGCTAAGTGATATTCATATTGATTGTGCTCGATTATTAACTTGTGTTAAAAGAAATCCAGAAGAAAAACCAATAGTATATGTCAATTGTTTAGATAAATTAAAAGTTAATTCCCCTGTAACTAAAAATGAAATAGTAATTGGATCGAAATTTATTGAAAAATTAATCAAAATGAATAATGAAAATGCAAGCGCACCTGAAGTTGGAACATTATTTAATGAGTTAAGTGATACAAGGAATAGATTCTTCTTTTTAGATCATCTTTGGAAAAATAAACATAAATTCATTTTAAAAGAATTTGGGGCTGGAAATGTAACTAAAGATTGTGCTGTTATACTTATTGAAATTTTAAAAACAATTGGAAAGTTTTGTATTTCTCAACATGACCGAAATTGTGCAGTTTTAATACTTCATATATCAACCGAATTATTTAGAATCGAAAATATAGTTCAAGAACCCCTTTGTGTATCATTATCTGGGCTAACCTTATGGGATGATTCCATGGTTTGGGTTCAATTATTTTATCAAAGAATGAATGGATCTAAAACAAAACTATTAAATTTAACGATGGAAGAAATAAAAGAAAGAATCCCCAATATGAGTTATGATGAAAGAAAAAGTTATTCAGAAAAAGAAAACCAAGAAACAATGGGGATAATTCATGGAATTGCAAAGACAATGAAAAGTATGTGTATTTCCAATGAATTCATTAAAACTGTCGTTTCAAGAATAACAGGCATGCTTCCTTTGGCTGAAAATAAAAAAGATGATTTGGAATGTATTATTAATGTTATAACTCGTTTGTCAATAGTTGCAGATACTTTCCAAACTGATGATCTATACGATGCCATTTATTTTTAAGCATTAATTATTTTTATTCTTCTCAAATGGAAATTTGTTATTTTTTTTAATCAATCCAACTATTACACTCCTCTCGACAACCTGAAGTGAATATGTAAACGATTTGACTCACAACGCAACAATCACTGAGATTTTTTTTGTCTTTTCATTACTTTTTTAAATTCCAAGTTTTTGAAAAAAATATTCTTGGAAACAAAGGAAAAAGAGAAAAATATTAGGGTTTGAAAACCATTGAAATAGCAGAACTCGTGTTTTTTTAAGTTTAAATGGAAAGGATTAACTCATTAATAATCCACCAACGACATATTCTTTATGGCGGAGATTCACATGAGTATATAGTTTTAAAAAAAACAGTTACTCCAAAACAAAAACAAGACAATGTTAAAGATGATAATAAAAATGAAATTGAAGTATTATCAAGTGAAGAGGATGGTTTAAAACCCAAAAACACAAGGAGAAGACAAAGAAAAAATAAAGAAGAAGAAGAAATTAAAGAGTGTGAAGAAAAAGTACAAAATACACTTCAAATTAGACAAGTAATAACCAAATATATTCCTACTTCACATGTTGTTCATTTAAATAAAACATTTAAATATTTTGTTCCATCAACCGAATTATTTTATGATAATTATCCAGTCGATCAAAATATGTATTTAGTTCAATGGCAAAATTATTCAATGCCAGAAGCAACTTGGATATTAGAGTCTGAAGCCACAAGTTTAATTGATAAAAATGGATTAATAAAAAAATTTGAAAGTACTTGGGAATTAACTTATCAACCAGAAACTTCAGAAAGTACAACCCAAAGACAAAAGGTAATATATCCTTTATTAGAAGAAATTGTTCCTATCAAATTACTTATTCCAACAAAGATATTAGTTGAATTACCCCAATTAGGAGATCAAGGAGAACCAATTACGATGTATCGAGTAAAATGGCCAGGAAGTATGGAATTATTTGTTAGTGACGAAATAGATTCATTTTTTACAAAAGAAAGAAATAAAAGTGTGTTAGAAAGATGGTTATTTAAACCACAAGATTTTCCATTACGTTTGAATAAACCTCAAATTGATGTATTAAATTTATTAAAAAAAAATATAACACAAAATTATGATACATTGCTATTTGGTGGTTATGGTAAAAGAACTACGGTTATGTCCTTTTTATTACACAGAATTAAAAGTGAAAAAATCCCAAAACCCCATGTTATCGTTTGTGATGAAAGTTCATTACCTTATTATTATAACCAACTTCCATTCTTATTTCCTGGTATTCCAATTACTTATATAGTTACAGCTACAATTGAAACCCAACTTGAAACAGTATTTGATATGGAATTATATGATGAAGATGACAATTTAAAACCACAAATAGTTGTTTATTGTTGTAAAAAATTTACATTTAAGAAACATGTTAAATTTGATTGCATGATGATTGACGTGCAAAAAGAAGAAAATATGAATTTTAAATTGGTTAAAACGAGTTTTTGTGATCATTTCATTGCTGTAGCACGTGAAAACTGTCCTATGGACCGTTTAACTGAATTTTTAAAACGAAAAACCAAAAATGCGGTGAGTAAAATCGAACTTATAGGTGATGATAAACCAAAAATTAGTACCATATTCTTGATGTCCAAACAACAAGCAAAACAAACTGCGATTTATCACCAAACAATAAAGGACATTAATAATTGTCGAAAAAGTATTGGATTAGCCGAAGACTTGAGAAGAGTTTTATTGTTTCCAAATATTAGTAGTTTTGGTGTTCAAATTAAAGGCATTAAAATGACAACTTCAGAAAAAATAGCAAAGGCTCTTGCCGAATATAATAAAAAAGTTGTTATTGTTTCTCCGATTCCCCAATTAGTTGAAACTTTATCCCAAAATTTTAAATGTCATTACATAAAATGGGATAATTCAATTACTTCAAACAAAGAAATTAGTTGTTCATTTAGAGATGCCAAAGAACACGATGAAAATAAATTGTCGAAATTCGTTGTTTGTTTGGATTCAAATTCACATTCAGAAGGAGTTGATCTTTCGGTGGCTGACTACATGATAATGTTGGACAACGATTATAGTGAAGGTAAAGTGAATGAATTATGTCAAACAAGAAGAATGGGAACCAATAAGGATTTGAAAATTTTATATGTTGTGATAGAAGGAACTGAGGATGAAAAAAATGCCGCAATGTCTAGAACTTCAGGTGGTATAAATTCAGTTAAAATAAACAAAGACACCCCAAAATTTCTTCACAGCCAAACAACATTTTCTTTGGCCACAAAATGTTTAGAAGAGATCGTGAGAGCCAAACCTGGGATTAATGTACTCAGATTTGGGACTGAAGAAGAAGTAAGAGAATTTAATGCAATTAAAGAAGAGGAAGAAAGAAAGCGACAGGAAGAAGAGAGGAGGTTAGAAGAAGAAAGAAAGAGGGAATTAGAAGAAAAGAATAAGTTGTATATTGAAAAGAAGTCAATGAAGATGGTTATGACACGCAATGGCGTTGAATCAATTGGAAATGACTATTTAGAAGTTGTTGATGGTGAAATGAGTGAGGAAGATGGCTCAATTGAGATAGTTGGAGAAAGGAAGAGTCTTGATTTGAAAAAGGAGGAACAAAAAGAACGAAAAAGAAGAAAAAGAAGTCGAATTGATGAATGTGTTAGGTCAGAAGAAGGAGTGTATGAGGATTTAGATGAGGAAAGTGTTGGTAGGCTTATCAATGAGGGTAGCCAACAGGTTTTAGTTAAAATCGAAAATATTGTTGAAAAAGTGCAAATAGAAGGGGAAGAGAAAAGTCATGTCAGTAAGACATTGATTTGTTTATATAAAAGATTTGGTAAATATAAGGATGATTGGCCCAAAGGTATTTTCCAAACATTTAGCACCAAGGTACAAAAAAGTTTACCAACAATAATGAAAAGGCTAAATAGAATTAAGTTGAGTGATGAAATTGAAGAAAGTCATGAAAATTTCCAAAGAGTAAAAGAAGCGGTTAATTTGATAAAAAAGTCTGAATTAGATTTGGTTGACGTGGTACCTTGCGAATGGGGAACTGCGTGTGATCTGTTATTGTTGGAAGAAGTTAAAAAATGTGGATTGTGTTGTCCAAGACTTTGGCTGAAAAACCCAATATTAAAATATATGGTGATTAAATTAAATTTGATCAACGAAAAAGACCAAATTGAATTTGTGAATGATAGGAGCAATGCCCTAATTAATTCTTTAAAAGCTAATGGCTCAATTAAACGAACACATGATGAAGGGTATCAAGCAAAAAGAAAGTTAATCGAAATAAGTGATGGTGAAGAAAATTCCTTTAAAGAAGATGAATCAATGAAAGAGGATGTAGCACCAACGAATGGCGATAAACTTGAAAACGAAGAGGCAAGAAAAGAAAAGGAAACTGGTGAGAAAGAGATGACTGGCGAAAATAAAAAAGATGGAATTGAGGGTAATCAAACTACATCTGTGAATCCCGAAGATAAAACGGTGATAGAAATTAATGCAAAAACCTTGGGGTTATTGGAAATACCGATTGAATTACCTGAAGAATCAAAAAAGATGGATGAAGAAAAAGTCGGCGAAAACTAATTTATTTTTTCCTTCTTTCAATTGTTGGTAGTTTTTATTCGGCGATATAAAAATTGGTATTAAAAAGCATAAAAAATTCACTTTAATTAAGCACCTTTAGTTCTAGAAACACCAACGGTTCTTCCTCTTCTTCCAGTAGTCTTGGTATGTTGACCTCTAACTCTCAATCCCCAGTAGTGTCTAAGACCTCTGTGGGCTCTCATTTTCTTGAGTGATTCGATATCTTCTCTAAGTCTGGTTTCAACGGCATTGGAAATGAGTTGAGAATCTTTACCATCTTTATTATCCTTTTGTCTGTTCAAGAACCAAACTGGAATTTTGTAGTTAAGTGGGTTTGAAAGAATATCAACAACTTTTTCGATTTCGGCAGTTGTCATAAGACCAGCTCTTTTGTTAATATCAACACCAGCTCTTTTGCAAATAAGGAAAGCAAATCTTCTTCCACAACCCTTAATTCCAGTGAGGGCGTATGGAACTTTCTTGCGACCATCAAGATTGGTATTACAAACACGGAGCATATGTTGGAAATCTGCTTCAGCAGTGACAGTGGCCTATAAATTAATATTATGTCCTGGATTAATACTTTTGTGATTCAAAGAAACAAACCATTGGAGCTTTGCTTTAAATTTTTTAGTTCAAAGGGTTTTACTTTTTGTTATCCAACCATTTTTTCTTTTTTTTTCAAAGGGTCATTTATTATTGATCATAGTTTATTTACTATAAAATATAATATCGATATATATTATTTTGAAATAGTAAAATTTAATACAATTTAATAAAAATATTGATTGGCCACTTCAGTATTCTTTCATTCCACCCCGTTTCAAAAGGATTGTTTTCACGTTGTTTGCAATTTAATACTAATTAAAAACATTAAAATCAATTCAATAAATATGCTCAATCATCCCTAGAATGAGATCGATGGCGATGTCTTCTTTCTCTACTATTACTTCTTTCTCTTTTGAACCCCTTTCCATCATCATGAACTCTTCTTTTCTCATTTCTTTTGCGATGTTCTTCACGCAATTCCAATGCCCTTTCCAATTTTTCTGCGGCAAGTTTTTCCTTTTTTTCTTTGTCTTCTTCGAGTTCTTTAAAATGTTCATTCATTCTTTCTTTATATGAACGAGGTGCCCTAACAGGGCTTATTGCCCTTTTTCTCCATCTCGACTTATATTCGCTTTCATTACCAGCAATTGTTCTATCTTCAGTTCCATGTTTTGATATATCATCGATGTCTTCTTTATCAGAGTCAATAACATCTTTTAAAACATCAGAAGGGGCAGTTATATTGGAAAGTTTTCTGTTAAAATAGAAATTATCAGATTCGTCGAGGGATAATGATTCAGAGTCACTCATTTAACACAAATCAAGATTTTTTCTCTTCTTTAATCTGAAAATTTATTAATCTCAATTTTCAATCGATGGAACCATCTTCTTTGCCTTCTATCGATTTAAATTTTGAGGGGCAACCCTTTAGAAATGAATTTGCGAAAGCCAGCTATAAATTTCGTTTGACAATAATAAAGGATATTCATATTTACATAAACATGTACAGGAAATTCGATGTACAAAAATTCCCTCATATGTCCAAGGTTACTCCTTTTAGAAAAGTTAAAGACTCCCAACGGCCAGTTGGCGAAAGATCAAAATATTATGTTCTAAAATCGGATCCAGAAGGTGGAAAACAAATAGGAGAGGAGGATGTCGTCAAAACATTGAGGTATGGTAAAAGCGTACTCAGGAATGAGGGAATAATCCAATCATCAAAAATTGATGGAGTAGAAACAGTGTTGGGTGCTGAGAAAGTGATACCCAAAAGAGAAAGAGAATTTACAATTCATACTTTTTTGAAAAAAGAGAAAGTTCCAGTAATTTATTTTTCAGCAAATTCTTGGATCATTGAACCAATGACTGGATGTGAGGAATTGTATGCTTGTTTGAATAATATGATGCTTGAAAAAAATGTAGTTGGGATTGCAAATTTTGTTTTGATAAAAAGTTATAATGTTAGGAATGTCATTGTCGTCCCAACCGAAAAGGGACTAATAGCACAAGAAATTCCATGGGGAAATAATTTTGTTGCTGATGGACTTTCAGTGGACTCACAATATGACGAAGAACAATTGGCGTGGATGGAAAAATGGTTGAATGAACTGCCAAACAGAGAAGAAGAAGGTTACGGTAAAAATCCATTATTAGAACGTGTTTGGACAAATATTCAGTTGAGAAGCCAAGGTCTCCAATTGGATTACACCTTGCCAGTTGAAGAAAGGCCGTCCTTTGGGGAGGACCTGAAAGAGGAAGCCAGAAATTTATTTAATTGGAGAAGTGGATTGGAATTGGAAGACGAAGGGCAATTATAACTGTGAATTTAAACTGTCGCCATTTAGTTGTTTTATTTTTCTTGCTCAAAACATTTCGTTTTGCTTCGGTTGAAATAAAATGGTGGAATCCATCAATTACTCCTTTCTATTTTTGCATAGACACCAAAAATGTTGGAAAATAGCAATAATTTGTACTTCGTCAGCGGGAATTTTTCGTAAAAAAACAAACCAAAAAAAGGTGGCATGTATAAATAAATCAAATGGAATAGTTTTGAAACGAGGTTTCAAGTTTTTGAAAAAAAGTGAAACAAAGGTTGGCTGGATTACAAAAATATAAACCCCACAAAGACACCAAAAACTAAAATGGAAAAAGAAAGAAAAGAAAATCGTTTTACGGTGATTCGAGTTGATCAAAAATCAAAAAATGATAACGATATCTGAAAAAATCATTTTAATGTCCGTTTCATTCGTGCCATTTAATCCTTGTTGCGTAAAAATCCCTTCTCCACCAAAATATGTTAAAATGTTGCCTTTATCGCCTGATGATGTCAAAAGGAAATTTGTGCCCATTAAAAAGCACTACAAGGATGCACACACTCCTTTGGTCACTGGAAAAAGAATGTATTTTTCAGACCCTATGGAAGAAGAGGTTAAACGTTTTTTGGCTTCTTTTATCAATAAAAGGTTAATTGGCAGAGGAAGTTTTTGGGAGGTCTTTAGTGTTGTTGACCAAGAAGGAAAAGTGAAGGCCTTAAAGGAATCAACAAGAGGAAGCATGAAATCAAATTATTTGAACGAAATTGAAATTAACAAGGCTATTTTTGATGATACCTACCTTGTGAAAGTTGACAATTTCCTTCACAATCCATATATGAACAAGTTTTATGCTGTGATGCCTCTTTACAGAGGAACTATCCAAGGAGTTCTTGAGGACCGCGATTTAAGAATTGATGAAATTGTTTACGCAGTTTGGAGCATTCTCAATGGCATTAAAGTGTTAAACAAATTGGGTTATGTCCACCTTGACGTCAAGCCGGAAAATATGTTTATAGACACAGTTGGGCATGTCAAATTGGGGGATTTTGGGACAGCCAAAAAGATTGGTTCTTCAATTGAAATAGAGGAAACAGGAGATGGAAGATATGTAGCCCCAGAGGTTTTCGAAGGAGTTGTGGAACCTGAGGCCGACATTTTTTCATTAGGGATAAGTCTATTTGAAATGGTGACAAAAAAAGAGTTCCCCGTTTATGTTTGTTTTTTTTCTGATCTGGTGATGCAATGGTGTACTCATTTAAATAGGACAAATCATTTAATCTTCACGATGAAAATTGCATTAAGTTGATTACAATAGAACCTTTAAGGAATCTATTTCAAATAATGACCACACTCCCTTATTACCACAGGGTTAAAGCCCAGAAATTGGTTGATTACACAATATTTTGTTCTAACCAGACCTTTAGAATAGATTAGATAGGAAAAGTGCCTTTGGTTTTCTGTAAATTTCTTCTTTTTTACATTTAAATTTATGTTGTTGCCTTTTCGGTTCTCGGAGATTCAGCACAAATCTTTTCGGTGATAAATTCTACCCTTCAATTTTTGGAACACAATTTTTTTTTGCGTTTGAAATAGTTGATAAAAAAGTGAAAATGAGTTTATTTTTTGAATTCTTATGAAATTTGGGCTTGCGTTTTGCAAAAATAGCTTTTTCTACACAAAAATTAGAAAGTGTTCAATCCGAGAAGCAATTCCTTCTGCATTATTACTGCCTTTGAAGTTTGTGTCTTTTATAACACATTTCCTTCGTTCTTCGGAAAAGGCTTTTCAATTTTCGAGGGTTTTTGTTGGTGGTGGATTGAAACAAATTAATCTGCCCTCGAAATGTCTCGCGAAGTACAGTTTTATTTATCTCTTTTCGACGTTGCCGAAAGTGGCACAACACAATGGGTTGGCATAGTAAGCAAACGATGAGTTTTCTCGACAACTAATCACACTTAAAACATCAAAACAACAAACCCACGATTTTTCTCTTTTCAAATAAGCAACCAATTTTTACGACTTTCAAAAAAAGTCAAAAAAACAACATTACACTTTTTTTCTCTTTTTAAAAGGGAAAGATATAAAAATAAAATAAAAACTATGAAGGTTTTAAAGCAAATAACAACGGAAAGGAATGATGAACAGCCAAATTTGAAAAGAGAAATTTTTTGTTGTTTAAAAAAATGAGATTCACCTTGTTCGAAAAAAAGGTATTTTTGTTTTTTGTTTAATCTTTTTAATTTATCTCGAAAATTAATTAATTTTTGTTGTTACTAACGGAATGAGTGCCTGTATTCATAAATATAATGTTAAAACTGAATGTCCTAAATGTAAACAAAGCATTTGTGCCGAATGTTTCGCTTTTCATGTTAAACAACATTCGGAATGCCCAATGTGTAAAAGTCCTTTAACGGTGGCATTTCTAATTGATTTGTGCCACAAGGAAGCAATTCCAAATTTCAAATCACTTCAAACATATTTGGTTGGAAATTCAATGTCAAATAGAAAAAGGTGTTCAATCACCATAAGTGCTGACGTTTCTAAAATGGCTGAAAGTATTCCAACTGGGGCTCGTTCCACCTTTTCTGGAATGAGCGACACCGTTGTGTTTGTTGATGAAAATACATATCGGCCTGACGATTGTAGTTGTATGTTTGACCAACCAAACACACCTGAACACATAACATTCACAAAAGAAAAAGGATGGGATTTCCAAATTATTCAAACTGCAACAATCCCAAAAATGATTCAAACAATAACTTCTCATGGATTTGAGGATCCCTATTTCGCCGAGTGTTTAGTATTTGGATATCCAACATTTACTACAAAAGAAGAATTAATTGGATTTCTAATGAAAAGATTTAACCCTCAAAAACCGGAGGGTATGAGTTGGGATGATTTTGTTAGCACGGTACTAACCCCAGTGAGAATGAAGGTGATGGGATTTGTTAGGTCTTGGGTTAATTGGAGGTTTAATGATTTCGATGATATTGATATGAGAAGTACTCTTGAAGTTCTCATTAGGATGTATGAAACATTTAAACCAAAAATGGCCAAGTTTATGAGAGATTTTATTGATAAACAAGAAAAGAAAGTTCAAATTCCAATTAGAGAAATTCCA
>NWBR01000340.1:0-66928 GCA_002914575.1 Entamoeba moshkovskii
TTTTTCACCCCAGAAATCGCAGTGAATGAAGAAACAAGAGAATTGATTTGTATTGGAAATAAAAGAAAATCAAATGTGAAAATCCAAATCACAACAAAAGAAGGAATTGACAAATATTCAATCAGAACAAATCCACAAGTAATCACATTGAAGAAAGGAGAAGCATGTGAGTTTGAAATATTCATTACACCATTGTGTACTTGTAAATTTGAAGATAATTTATCTATCATTACAAATGATTATAAAAGTGGTAAAACTGAAACAACACAAATGAAAATATCAATTATAACTAATATTACAACAAAATTAGATCCAGATGAATTGAAAGAAGATAAGAAATTGGGAGAAGGATCATTTGGAATTGTGTATTTGGGTACTTTCAGAGGAAATAAAGTTGCCATTAAGAAAATAAAACAAATGAGTGATGATGATAAAAAAAGAAAGAGTTTGAAAAAGAAGTTTCAATGTTAGATAAGTTTAGAAGTGAATATATCATTCATTTCTATGGAGCTGTATTTATTCCAAACAAGATATGTATGATAACTGAATTTGCACAATTTGGATCATTACAAGATTTGATGAATAACCAAAATGAAAAAGAAATGACAATGAAATTAAGAATTAAAATGATGATAGATTCAGCAAAAGGAATTTCATATCTTCATTCAAATGGTATTTTACATCGTGATATTAAACCTGATAATATTTTAGTTGTGTCACTTGATGATAATATTCCAGTTAATGCCAAATTAACTGATTTTGGAACATCAAGAAATATCAATCAAATGATGACAAATATGACTTTCACTAAAGGTATTGGTATTCCTAAATATATGGCTCCTGAAGTATTAAAGAAACAGAAATACAAAATGGCAAGTGATGTTTATTCATTTGCAATTACAATGTTACAAACATTAACTTTGAAAAATCCATTTCCAAAAACATTATTTTCACATCCCTGGCGTCTTCCAGATTTTATTTCAAATGGAAAAAGACCGAAATTGATAAATGAAGTTGAAGAACCATATAAAAAGATCATAGAATCATGTTGGAAACAAGAGCCTAAAGAAAGAATCAGAAAAGAAGATGTTGTTTAAGAACTTGAGTCACGACGAAAAACAAAATGAAACCAATATTATGTTATTTGATCACGACTTATTTTTGACAAAAAAATGAAATAGAAAACACAAAAGCAAAAAAAACAAAAAGAATTATCCAAATTTTTCTAAAAATAATTTTTTTCGAAAAAGAAATGAATAATTGAGTTGTTTTTTGTTAAAATTATTAAAATAATAAAAAAACTATTTATAAACTATAAATTTGGATTCTTCCCACGTACTTTTATTTTTCATTTTATGTCCCAACCTCAAATATTACCTCCGACACCTTCTTGGAAAAAATGTGTCGTGGGAAATGTTAGAGCAATTGCTAATAAAATCCCAAAAAGAAATTTATTTGAAACTCGTGAAACAGTAATATTGGATACAATTCTAACTACGTTATTGGACCTTATTAAAACTCCAAGTATTCAAGTAGGATTTAATAAAAAAGAAATAGTGGATTATATTCATTATTTATTATTAGCTTTTCCATCTGAATGTATTACTCGAAAGTGTTTTAAAAAATTATTAGAATTATCTGAAATGTTTTCAGACCCTTGTTGTCAAGCCTTATTTGACTCAATATTTTTTGATTATAGAATTTGGTGTGGTTGCAAAAAAAATATTCAAATGTGCATTGTTGGTCAAATTACTTATTTAAAAGAAAGAATTGATTTATTTAAAGTGATTATGTCCATTGAGCTGTTTTTACAACCAACAGCCGTTCCTAAAACGATTGACTTTATTGTTCCAAGAAGAAAACTTAAAAGGAATGACAGTATTGAAATTCATTTAAATACAATTTCTGCTCTTTTGCAAATTGCCTCAAGTAAAATATCATCAGAAAGTGTTAATGCATTTAGTCATTATTTATATATGATTAGAGACGATGACTTTATTAGGGATACTTTGGATGTATTGGTTATTCATTTACATACGTACAGAAAAGAATATCATCCATATTCGGAGTCAATAATAAATTCATGTATTGATATTCAATCCATAGTTCCATCCAAACAACAATATAAGGTATTATCGATTATTTTATTATTTTTGGAGAATGTTTTACAAACGAATTCTTCTTTTGATTGTAATATGATAACATTGTTAGTATTAAATTGTGTTTTTGTATCAAAGTGTTATGACTCAAATTTATATTTCCTTCTTGTCGCTCAACCCATTAAAATTCAATCAGTATTAGATGTTGCTCGAGTTAATTTCTTTGCAATGAGATATGCAGATGAAGAAGTAAAAGAACAAATTTGCTCGGCATTATACGACAACACTGTCCATAATAATTTCCCAAAAATTGCATTTGATTTATTAGAGTCACCGATAGTAATAATGCATACGATTCAATTAACAAAAAAAGAAGTGAACAGAAATAAATTTTATGATTTACTTAAAATATTTACAATTAAAAAAATGACTTATTTTAACCAAAAAGCAAACGATAAAATTGAACAGTTTATTGATTTAATGATTAATTCCGCTTTTTATTTCACAGAAGAAATGATTATCGATGGAGATCCCGATGCATTCAAATTAGTATTATTTGTATTTGAACAATTAGATGTTCAAATACGACCAAAATTGTCGAAATTAAAAGACAAATCAAATAAAGATAAAGTAATTATCGCAAATTATTATCAAATTTTTTTAATAAACACATATTATATGTTACAAAAATTTAAAAGTTATTTAGGACAAACTAATTTCTCAATCTCACAAAATGTAATCGAAGAAACAAAAACTTGTCTTTCTTTAATCTTAGTTTTAGTTAAAGAACTTATGAAAATACCGAATTGTCTTAATGTAGTGATAGAAAATGGAAAAAGAATTGAAATTGAAATGATTGAATTATTATTGGCAAGTGTTTTAATGATAGTTAATTTAATAGATGATGAAGGAGATGTTAAAAATTATATTCCAATAATAATTAAATATGCAAAAGATGAAAAATATGCACCTTGCATTAGTGTTGATTTTTTTGATTCATTATTATTAATTTCTGATAATGAAAAACTTTTGAATTTAATTATGAAAATAGCTAATGAACTTAATCAAGACTTTCAAATGTCGTTATATAGTACTGTTAATCATGTGACTCAATTAATGAATGTTAGTGATGATGATGCTACTGTATTTGTGTCATTGATAAATGGAACATTAAGTACAACTCAAGAAATCAATTTTCTTAAAAATGGTCAATTATTAAAACGATTAAGGGATGTTATTGCAATACAAGAAGGAGGAATCGATTCGTATCAAATTCAACAAGAAACCAGTACATTAATATTAACCGATAAAATGAAAAAATTTATAAAGATAGTTGGGGGATTGAATTCAATTGTAGTGAAAGAATTTGATAAACAATTAAATAAGATTCAACCAATAATTGAAAATTATAAACAGTTATCAAAAAAATTAATTGAAGAATTAAATGAAGACTTGGCAATGAGAAGAAAAAAATGGAGAAGATTCGTTGAAGGAACCGATGAATTTAAAATTGAAATGAATGAAAAACATTGGAAATTAAAGAATAATGTTTCAAAAGAAGGATTTAAAATGTTATGGGACGTTAATGAAAAATTTGATAATCATCAAAACGCAAATACTTATTCTGCTGAAAGAAGTCAACTTGAAGATGAAGTTAATGAAGAATGTTTGTCAAAATCAAAAAGAAAATTACTTAATGTGATATTTGAGAATTCAAAAGAATGTGAATGGGTTAATTTGAAAGCGTTTGAAGTAAATAAAAAATTTCAAGGAAGAATTACAATTCCAGGAAGAATAGAGATAGGAGAAAAAGAATTAATATTTACTGATAATCCAACATCAAATAATATTGAAAGAAAAAGAACAAAAGAAAAGAATTATTTATTTCCATTAATTGATGTTAATGAAATTATTTTAAAAAGATATTTCACTGAATTTAATGGAATTGAAATTTATTTTAAAAATAAAAGTGAATATTTCATATTTCCTAATGAAAGTATTGCTAAAAAAGTCTACAGTCGTTTATTAACTATTTGTAATTTACCAGATGAATCAATTGATGTTAAAATTCAGAAGTTATCAGATAAATGGAGTGATGGAAAAATCAGTAATTTTGAATATTTAATGAAATTAAACCAATATTCAAGTAGATCATATAATGATTTGAGTCATTATCCAATATTTCCTTGGGTTATTCAAGATTATTCATCAAATATACTTGATTTATCTAATCCAAAAATATATAGACCTTTGGAATTACCAATTCCTTGTATTAATCAAAAAAGACATACCGAAGAAATGAAAAGATTCAATGAATTGTTTGGTGAAGATGGGGCAATTAAAGATCAAACAGCTTACATGTATCCTACTTTTTATTCTGCTTGTGACTACGTTTTTCATTTTCTCGTAAGAATTGAACCATTTACAACAATGTTCATTAAAATGAATGAAAATCATTATGACCGACCCGAAAGAATGTTTTATTCTATCCAACATACTTGGGATATTTGCATGAATTCTTCACAATGCAACATCGAATTAATACCAGAATTCTTTTATCTTCCTGACTTTTTGATGAATGAAAATGAATTTGAATTTGGAGTGAACCCCTCAACAAATTCTCTTGTAACTGATGTTACTTTACCTCCATGGGCCAAAAATGCTCATGAATTTATAAATTTAAATAGATTAGCACTTGAATCACCATTCGTTAGTGCCAATTTAAACAACTGGATTGATCTTATATTTGGGTATAAAAGTTGTGGTGAAGAAGCGAGAAAAGCAGAGAATTTGTATCATCCCTCCTGTTATATTGAGAATTATAATGGTGGAGAAGATGAAGAATTATTAAAAAAACGAGCGATGTTTAGTGGTCAATTACCTGTTCAATTATTTACGAAACCACATCCCGTAAGAAAGTTTTCAGTTCCATTAATGAGAGATTTATGTACAAAAAGATGTACTTACAAGAAAATTACAATTCAAGAGAATCCATGCGTTAGTTCATGTTTAGATGATAAGGGTATTGTATTAATAACAAAAAATACAATATATAGAGTACCCTATTCGCTTGAATTTTCACATAAGAAAGGGGTTATAAAAAATAAGGCGTTTGAACAAAAAATTATATCGAGAAACAAAAAATTTGTTATTACTAAATCCTCGGGTGTTATTCTAATTCAAAGCGAATTAAAACAATTCACTTTGAAATCAAATGAAGTCACTTCTTTTGATTTATTCGATCACCAAGGAAATGATTATTTGGTATTTGGTTGCTCTGATTCTCTTGTTGGTGTTGTTTGTTTAACTCAACCCCAAGAAACCCCAATTTATCTCAACGCTCATTCTGGTAAAATAACAACTATTATATTCGATGATAACTCAAACACCTTATTAACAGGTGATGAAAATGGTTTAATTTCATGTTATTATATTGAAGATTGGAAACATCTTTGGCACGTAAAAATTGGAAGTGAAACTTCAAATCCAGTTTTATCAATTCTTGCTAACGAACAATACATTTATGTTTCAACTCCTTCTATTTTGTATTGCCTTTCATTTAAAGGAAAAGTTGTAAGTACACTTGAGTTCTATGCGTCCAATTTGGTTCATTCATTTATTCCTGGAACAATTGCTGCTTTGACAAGTAATAATGTCCTTTGTTTTATTACCACTTCTTCTTTAAGTTGCCTTCCAATTGACGTTAATATGCCCGATTTAGAAAAAGAAGTTATTATTTCTCTCCATTATTATCCAAATGGAATATTTATTGTTTTAGGTAATGGTGATTTGTTAAGGGTGTCAATGCCACTTTTCGATTTCTAAAGTAATGGTGCTGAATTCGATATTCGGATGCGAACTTTATTTTTGTTTTGTGACAGTCCCACTTAATAATTCATATGTAATTTTTGCATTTTTATTTGTAAAGACTTTCAACAAACTCTCTCATACAAAATATGTTTGAAAAATTGTAAACAACAAAGAAAATTGTCTCATCACAATTACATCAACAAGAACTGATTTCCAAAAAATAAAACTGTCACTCCTTTGAATGATTTCTCAAGGAATCTAAAAAACATTATTTTTCTTTGAATTTGTTTTTTTCACTCAAGTAAAATGTGCTTTGAAAACCATTCGACAATACCAAAATCTTCACTTTAACGAAATTAAGAAACGATAGCAGAAGCGGTGTTAGCGTCATATTTGAATGCAGCATCAAGTACCTTGGTTGATTTGTAGTATCTAGTCAATCTGTGAATTTTTGATTCAATGAGAATCAAGTGGTACTTGGCATCTTTATCTTTCTTGTTCTTTTCAAGATGTTTTCTGACTGAAACGGCTCTTTTCATTAAGAAATAAAGATCTTCTGGGATTTTTGGGGCAAGACCTCCAAGTTTCAAAATTCTAAGAACTTTTGAACCAGTGACACTTTTAACTAATCCAACGCCGTGAGTATCTCTCATAATGGCACCAATTTGTGATGGGGCAATTCCTTTCTTGGCAAGTTTACACATTTCATCGATGACTTCGTATGTAGTTTTTTTCATCCAAGATGGAGCACTTCTTCTGTATGGGACACATCTGCGGCTGATACCTTTACCTGGATTATACATTCTAATTTGTTATTATATTTTTTTTCATTTCCTTAAAACCCATTAAAACGAATAAAATGTACAAACCTTCCCATGGCTGATTGTTGGATATACAAATAATTAGTTTTGCGTGTCTTATTACCCTCGTTTTTTCTTTTTACAAGGGTTTTGTTTTAGTTTTTTATTAGTTTCGTATTAGTTCTTTATAATTGAAATTATTTGAAATTAAAAATAAATTGAAAAACACAATTTTGGTTTAAATTGTTATATACCACATCAAAAAAAGTTTAATAAAAATTTCTTTTTTTATAATACGTTTTGGGCGAAGAAAAAATAGGGACGAGTTGAAGTTGTTTTGATTAAAGATGATAATAAACTCACACGAAGATGATTTCTCATTTATACAACTACGGTATAATTAATGTATTAACTTCAGGTAACGCCCCCCTTTGTCAACACCCTTCTTTTCGTGAAATAATCGAAAGGATCCAATCCCCGCAAAGTGGTGGAAGTAAAAAAGTGGATAAGGAAATGGACGAAGATTTTGGGTTTCCTGATTTTTCGCGGAGTGAAGTGAGTCAGGAAAGAGTTAATATGGCGAGGGCATTAACAAGACACACTTTTGAAACCTGTCATGTCCAGTCACCCGATTTACGAAAGAGTTCATTTGAAATTGATAAACGGCTATTGAAACATATGGAGCAATGGGTTAACTGTTACAACTATACTGTTACTTATTGTTCTCAAACTGATGGATTGGAAAGAAAATCTTTTATCGAAAAAATGAAGAACAACAGGAGATTTATGGTTGTTGTTGAAACAAATCAATTTATATTTGGAGGGTTTTATGCTGACACCTTTCCTGCCCCACCATCAGTAAGTGCCAAGTATATGTCTCGAAAAGAACATTTTGGATTTATTTTTTTCCGAGATAACATGGAAAATCCGTTGGTGTTAAAACCCAAAAATTATCAAGGCATGGGCGATAAGAGTCTTATCATTCCCGCCTTGGATGAATACATCAGCGACACTATCATTTCTTTTGATTTCTTTGTTGTTTTTAGTGATGGAACCTTTGTGTTCAGTAGTAATATGTCCAAGGCATATTCATTCCCCAATTTGCAGTTCGACATATCTTTTCCTACAAAGGGGAACATTTTGAATGTGTATTGCATTGATTGGTTTTAATGAATTTTATTTCAAAATTTAAAAGATAAAAACAATAAATTATAACAATGAAGGGGATCCAAATGAAATCCGGGCCGAGTCACCGTCTTCATCCAACAAGCCATTACCTTCGTTTGGTTGGGAAATAATAAAGTCAACCTCGTCGTAATCAAATAATTCATCTAATACTCTCTCTATATTTTCTCGTTTGACTATGTGCTCGACAAGAATCCTCTTGGATAGCCTCACTTGTTGGACAGTTGTGTATTTGCTTGAACTCGACATTTTATTACGAATAATTTGTTTCAGTTTCCCTTTATATAGTCCCTCCCATGTTTTCACAACAATAACGTCCCGATAAAACGCAACTCTCCCAAAATCGACCAAAAGGGGTGTAGTTTATTGTTATTTTTTAAAAGAATGACGAAAGATGCAGTTGGGGGATGTTAAGTTTTCTTTTCCAAGAAAACAATGAATGAAAAATGGGGTAAGGTCATTCTATTAATAAGTGGTTTGTTTTATTTTTGGAATTCTAACTCCAACCAAATTTTATTTTTGTTATTCAGAACAAATTAACAGTCAAACTTTTGCAACAAAAAAACTTTGAAATTTTCCAAAAACTTTTGATTTTTGAAACTGACACCCGAAAAGTGCCCCGTGATTTTTTCATTCTTTTCTTCTTCAATTTTCCTTAATTTGGTTTGGAAAAAAATGAAATTGCAAAAAGGACTTCATTTCTTCTACTTTCTCAACAGAAAAAGAATTGCCAACCAAAACTTATCCATTTAATGAAGAACGTTTTTTTGTTGGCACTATGCGTTTCTGGTGTTGGGGTGTTTGTTTTGTTTGGTACGGTGGCTATTGCCGGCCAAACAACACAAATTGTTTCAGTCGCCAAATTATTCAAAACTGTAAAGAATATCATTTCCAACTCCGGTTATCCTGAGTCAATGGTTGGTTATGCGAGTTACAACGAGAAATCCACCGCTTTCCAATTGATATTTATCACTGACAATGACAAATCAAACAAAAATGGGAACAAATATGAATCCAAAATACATTTTGGGTTAATAAGTAAGATTAATGACAAATGGTCTTTTGCCGAACAATCAAACAAAAACTTTAAAGTGACTTCTCAATTAAATTATAATGGTAGGGGAAATGAATTATCTGAAATCGTTCAGTTTTATAATTCTTTATATGTTTTTGACGACAAAACTGGTGTGTGCAATGAGTTGGATGTCGATAATGCCCAAATATACCCATGGATTATTATTGCTGATGGAAACGGAAAACAACCGACTGGAGCAAAAAATGAGTGGTGTACCGTTGTTGGAGATAAAATGTACGTTGGTAGTCATGGGCTTAATACTTATGACGAAAAAGGAAATGTTGACAGAAAAAATAAGTATTTTATTCAAAAGGTGTCTAAAGAAGGAAGTTTCGAATACCAGAATTGGTCTAATGTATACACTGAAATTGAATCAGCATTGGGCATCAGTAATCCAGGGTATATAACAAATGAGGCCGTTGTTTATTCGAACCTGAAGAAAAAATGGTATTTTGCTCCAAGAAAGTGTAGCAAGAAGGCTTATGACGAAAAGGATGATGAAAAGAAAAATGGATGTAAATACATCATTGAATTGGACGACAATTTGAAAAATCCGAAGCTGATCGAAGATAAACAATTCGACGAGAGCCATGGATTTTCTAGTGTTAAGGTATTACCTTTCAATGAAGATATATTTGTTTATTTAAAAACTTATGAGGTTGAAAGTGTTTATAAGTCATTTATTGGTATGATGAATATAAATGGAGATATAATATTGGAGGAACAATCACTTGGATCAGACAAATTCGAAGGGTTAGAAATAATTCCCATTGAGGTTTAATTGAAATCATTTTTTCCGCAACAGTTATGATACATTTTTTGTATCTTGAAAATTCTGAGATGTTCCATTGAAACCACGAATGAATTTTATTGGCAACGAAAGGTTTTGCAAAAACATTACTTTTCCTTAACTTTTTCTACCACAAAATTCGAAATGAAGAGATATTTCAATCTATCTTTTTGAAACTTGGATGTATCATTATTATGTCTGAAGAAAATAAAAACATCGAAACATTTATTGTTGGTGATACTGATGTATCTGTCCAACAACTCCAGAGTTTATGTGAACAAACCAGTTCAGAATCCCCAACAAATCATGAAAACAAAGACAATTTGTTTAACTCTTTTCCAATACTATTAACTTTATTTATCTCTGGATTCTTTGGGTTGTGTTGTTTATGGCCTCTGTTGTATTATCGTTGTCGGGAGAGTTCTAATCTTCGAATTAAAAAAATCGCACTAAGTTCGGGTTTATTGACCTTGATTATAGTATTGAATTCCAGTTTTTTACTCATAGGAGCCTGTTTATTTTGTATCTGCGGAAATTCAGTGAATTTCTAAAGTGAATATCTAATTTACATTGATTAAATTGAATTACAAGCGAAACCCTTTTAAAAATCAAAATGCAATCACTTATCCCCAATACTTTTTTATTTTTCTTCTGCAAATTGGGAAACCCCAAAGGCATCAGTTATTTCTTTCATTATATTCCCAACCTGATTTGCATTTATTATCATAATAGAAACAAAATCTTTTACTTTACCAGGCAATGTCCATCTATCCTTTACTGAAACTGGTACAACAACACCAGCTTCGGCATACTTTGCGTAAATTTGATTTTCCATTAATAAATACTCCAATTCTTGGGAAACTTGAACCTTTTTCTTTCTTCTGACCATAGTTTGTTCATCATCATCATTTCCTTCGTCTGCGTCAACCCCTTTAACACAAGACCCAACTAAAATAAAATAATTAACGGGTTGGGTGATATGGTGTTCTTTATCATAAATACCAATTTCTTCATAGATGGTATTGTGCAACAATGAATTCAAATCACTTGGGCAATTCAACATTCTCTCATTTACAATCAACATTCTTCTTCCGGCTTGTCCACTTAAAACCTTTTCGGCCAATGAAACTTTTTCACTGTTATGTTGTTGGAAAGTATCAATTGTGTATTTATAAAATTGTTCGAACATACCATCAATTTTTAATACCTCCAAATCAATTGGAATGGCGAGTCCATATGTTTCATTGTCGCTACTCTTAATGACAGAACCAATTTCTGTTTTTATTAAAATATCAGTTAATGTTCTCAAATTAATTCCAGTAAATTTTAATCCACTGTGCAATAGAAAGTTCTTAATTTCTAAATAATCATTTTCACATTGATTCTCAAGGAAAATGTCAACTTTTATTTCTTCCATGGCGTCGTCATCCCCTTCTTCTTTTTCAACTGGTACGAAACTGTCTTCCTCTAAATCATCTTCTTCCATTGCATTGCGTGCCCTTCTTTTCATAATTTCGAATCAAAAAAATTGATTAAACTCAAAAAAAGTAGGGTTTCTTCTTTTTATTTTTTTTCATTTTTTGGTTTATTGTTTTTCATTTTTGTTTTATTCGCATTGAATTTTCTTCCATTTTTTGCTTTGTTGTTTTCCTTTTGGTTTTGGTTTTATCTTTTTGAAATAAACATCACCAACTCGAAATACAAATGACAGCCATAAGAAAAGATTACGTTGCGATTGTTGTTATTTCTATTATCCTTCATTTGGCTGCCATCTATCTGTATGCATCTGGTTTTTTAATTACATCAATCAGAATTAATACTCAAAGTGAATGCAATGATCCTTTAATGACCAACACCTTATATTCACAAAGAAACCCTCCTGAACGTTGTTGGACAACGCCAATTGTTGAAAAAACTGCATTATATTTAGTTGATGCCCTGCGATATGATTTTGCATTCACAGCAGATTTCCCGCCATTGTTTGAAACCATTAATAATGAAAACCAATTAAAATTGTATCATAACAACATGGACGTTTTCAATGTTCTTGAAAAGGAATTCCCTTCTCAATCTGGTAGATACCATTTTATTCCAGACCCACCAACTACTACCGCTCAAAGGGTTAAGGCAATGACAACCGGAGGTGTACCTGCTTTTATTGAAGTATCAAATACATTTAATAATGTTGTTGTCGATGAGGATTCTATTGTGAATCAATTTAAAAAGAATGGATTAAAAACTGTATTTTCTGGTGATTCATTATGGGTTGATATGTTCCCAGATATGTTTGATGACGTATCAACCGGACCTTCTCTTGATATTGCTGATCTTCATAGCGTTGATTTAATTTGTGATGAAGCTTTAAAAAAACATCAAAACGAAGGTAAATTTGATGTTATGATAACTCATTTTCTTGGGGTTGATCATATTGGCCATTATTATCAACCAGACCATCCCGTTATGCAACAAAAACTCGTGCAAATCAATTCTATTCTCAATAGATCTCTTCATTTATTACCTGAAAAGACATTGGCCCTTATTTTTGGAGATCACGGAGTAACTGAAGAAGGAAATCATGGTGGTTCAACTTTGTATGAACTTGATGCTGCGCTATTTGCTTTTGACAATAGAAAAAAAGAAGGAGAAACAATCAGTCCAATGAAGGTTTCTCAGGTTGATATTGTTCCAACAATAGCCATCGCAATGGGATTACCCATCCCATACAGTAATACAGGAACTCCAATGAGAGATATTATCCTTGGAAGAGAAATGAATTTGCGAAGTGTTCAACGATATGTAAACGCATTGAACATTACAACGAATCAAATAATCAGATTTTTATATGAGAATGCAAATAAAAATAATAGGAAATCTAATTGGGTTGATGTTGGGCTAAATGAATTAAAAAGTCTTCAACAACAAGAAATTGAAGAGTTTGATGATTTGGAAAATTTAATTGAACTAATGGATCGCCACGAAAACTTATGTAGAGAACTCCATGATAAATTTGTTCAAAACAATGCTTCTTTTAAATTTAATTATATGATGTGTGGAATAATATTAATGATATCTTCATTAATAGTTATTGGATTATATATTTTGGGCTATCCACAATTTGAAATCAACATTTTAAAAGTTATTCATGGTTTTATTCTTGGGATGGTTCCCGCATTATTATTAAGAAGAATATATGATATGAACATGCCGAAAATGGACCAATACATCTTTTTTTCTCCTCTTTTAGGGGCTATTGCTTTTATTTCTAATTACGCCTCTCAATTTAATGACTTTGTTTTGAAAGGAATAAAATTAACAACTACAATTACATTTGATTTTATTGTGGCTTGCCTCATTTCATTTATTTATGGATTCGGTCAATATACTGATTCATATATTAAAGAAGAAAAATATACTTCTTACTACCTCGCCCAGTGTTTGTCTTTTGTAATATTGTTCTTTGCAATTCTTAAAAGAAAAACACAAGATACAACATCTTTGTTAATCCATGCCGCCTTGATTGTCGCCATTCCATTGTCACAACAATTCCCACTCCACTATATTTCACTTTCACTTTTACCAATTATTCTATACTCTTTGACTTATTCACCATTTATTCCTTCTGCCTCATTAATTGCCCTTATTTACCATTTAATTAAGCCATACCCAACTTCATGGATTGGAATAGTCCTTCCTGACTTGATTTATGTTATCGTCATCATTTCTTTGATAATATCCATTAAACAGAAATATCCCCCACTCCATTATCTTTGTACCTTAATTCCATTGGTGACCGTTATATTACCAAGTTATGCATCAACACCATTATTGTTATTAATCCTCTCAGTTTATGTTTTTAAATATCATGACTATAGTGAATACATTACTTTATTCTTTGTATTTATTTCTATTCATTTCTTCTTCCTTACTGGACATGCCTTCCAGTTCAGTGATATTCAGTTCAATGCTGGTTTTATTGGAATCCCATTCTTCTCGATGGTTGGGAATGGAATATTAATTGTACTAAATACCTTCTTTTTCCCATGCGCCATTGGATTGGCAATTGCGTCGGCCGTACACAACAAACCAAACTCAGGCCTTCTCTACATTAAAAGTTCTTTATTTGTAATGATGTTCTTTGCGTATCAGTTGTTGTCAATTATGATTTTCACTTATTTTGTTTACGGTCATCTAGAAATATTTAGAATTTTCACACCCAAGGTGTGTTTTGATGCCATTATAGTTGTTGTTCTTGATGTGATGCTATTCCTTGTTTACTTTGCAGTGAACCGTTCAAAACTCGAAGAACAAACCATTCAAGAAAAAACAACAAAAATGGACTAATTCAATTTTTTTTGTTATTGATGAGTTAAAAATAGAATTACCATGAATGCATCAAAGTATCAAAATAAGAACGGAAATTGAAGGTTCTATTGGCTCTTTTCAAAAATAAGTTTTTTATTTTAAGTGTGGACTTTCTCTCTATAAACTAAATTAATTAAAAACAAGTCAATAAATAATAAAAACAGCCATTTCAGCAGTTGTATCGTTTATAAGACCAAATAAGATTTTTAACGTATGGGTAAATTGATTCAATGCTTTGGTTTGGCTGCAATGAGCTGATTAATTCTTTGCATTCATTCAAGACATCTTCAATTTCAACTGGTTGCGTCTCCCTTGGAGAATTGGGACAAACACTTTGCAAGTCATCTTCTTGGAAATACTCAAGGCAGCCTTTAAGTATCAAAAGAAATAATTTTTTGTCCATCCCCTTCTGAGTAAGACTTTCTTTCATGTCCTGGTTCTTAGCGGGTTTTCTTAAACCAACTGCGCTATGGTTTTCTTTAACTAATTCCACCACTGTCGTACCTCTCATAAGTTTTAATATTTTGATAATTTTCAAGATCAGATAATTGCCTTTAAACCTTTTGAGTTTATTCATAACAAACTTCGATCTTTTTGTTTGGTTTGACTCTTGTTCTATTTCTTAGTTTTTTAAACTATTATTGATTGATTCATTTTAATTTTTTCTTTTTGCTTGACTTTTGTTTCAGATTTTTTCCATCCCCAATTAAAACGGAAATGACAACTTCAAGATTTTCTTGTGTTTTAATTCTTTTAGTTCGAGATGGGTTTGATTTTTTTACCGATACCATTTTTATAGTTAAATTTATTATGAAATAAAAATTATTTTGAGAAACACAAACGAAAGACGTTAAAAATGGATGAAATAAATCAACCGATTTAGAACAAGAACGAAACGACCATTTCCCTCACGAATTTGATGGGCTTCCCACATCCTTTTCATTTTAACTTTTTGACGATAATTAATGTCAATCTTCATTTATTTTGCCATTCTGCGAAATAAACTAGATAAGACGATACAGGACATTTTTTAAAATTTTTTTTGTCACTCCATTTGGTCTCAAAAGACCGTTTTAATAAATCATAGGAAAAAGAAAGTAGAGTGAAACCAGAATCAATAAAAATAAAAACATGGTTATGACTTCTAATAAAATAGTCCAACTGGTCCTTTGTACCTGATTTCATTTAAAGAGGAACCCATATCACAAGTTATTTTGTTTATTTCATGTGCACTATTCCTTAGAAATTGAATAGATTTGCTCTTTGGTTGTTTGAACAATAAATTTTTCTGTTCCTTCTCAATAGGTGATACTTCAACGTCATCTTCAAGTATCTCTAATCGTCTTAATGGTTTCTTTTGTGGCTCTGCAGGTAATTTAGATAAATTAACTCCCATGGCGTGTTGTTGTAAATATTCAATTGAATAGTTAGTACATTGGATTCAAATATCATTCGAATGAGGTAAAGCACAAGTAAGTTTAGGCAATTTATGAAAATGCAAGAAAGAAAAAGAATGGAATAGGAGCATCACTTTCCCTAAATACAATTATATTTAGAATAAGAATGAAAATAATGTGCGAACAAAAAAAAATTTACCATCCCCAAATCAATGAAAAATCAACAATATCACTAACTTTATTTATTTAATGCGCCAACAAAACACAGTTGAAGGTGTGATGAAAAGTAATCAAATAGAAGCGGTTGATAAGAAAAAATGAATTAATAATAAATTTTTCAATGAGTTTTTAATTGGAATGGAATAAACTTAACACCATTTCCGAGATAGAATTTGTTTTGGAATTCAACCCAATGGAGTCTGAGGGTATGTAAGAAAGCAGAAAGAGATTCCATTCCAATAAGAATACCAATTGTAATCATGGCAAAGATAGCAAATCCAACAAATATCAAGAAAAAGTTATTAATTTCAAGGAGGGTATAGAAAACATATTCTAAGAAAACGGTTCCTAGCTGAGCGTGCGCCAATGATAATGCCCATAAACGAAGATATGACGCAGTATTTGAAATACATCCAAGAATGAATTCAACAGCGTGGATTGTATTGAAAATAACAATTTCTAATAAGTTATTTCCTTCATCATCTTCTGGATCATCTTTAACTTGAATCCATTCCTTTTCATCAAAAGTATAATTTGGATTCTTCTTTTTTAACAAGTCAATGATTTTAACCCTTTTTGATGAAGACTTAAAGAGAGAGGGATGTTCAGTTTTGTTTCCTTCATTCCCTAACAAAGCCATCTCATCTTCATTAATTTGATTGTTTTGTTCTTCAAATTGACCCATTCCAGCCATGACATAACCATCCACTGTACTTTCACTTGGCAAGTAGGGGACCGCTTCCGTTTCAAGTTTAAATTCCTCAGTAACAAAATCATTATTCGATTGATTAAATGCTTGGAAATAGTTATCTTGGTTCGCGCCCGCTTCACTTTTTTGTTTATCCTTTTTCTTCAACAAGAACACAATAACAGGTTTTGGGATAAGCATTGCAATAACAGAAAGAATGGTTAAAATAAATAATATTGGTTCAATGAAACTTTGACCCCAAAACATGTGATTTGGCTCAGTAACAATACCAAAATTCTGGAACATCTCCAAAAATACATTGGTGATCATGGGGGCGTTATCTACAAAGTGCATCCATTTAATAACGATAAGGAAACATAAATAACCAAATGTGGAAGTCATAAATATAATTTCTGGAACGAATTGGAACATAATGTTTAACAGTTCTTTAAAGTGAATATGATTAATCAATGAAATCCAAATACCAACCGTCATGTGAGAAACACCAATTAAAATTGAAAGTTTCATTTTTAATGAATTGTAAAAATACAATTCATTATTCGACGATTTCCAAATAGGATCAACTCCAAAGGGATACACATGATTTGGATTACTTCTTTGATAAAAAGAACCATCATTTTTATCCCATGAAGTTCCAAAAAGATCAATGGCAATACCAAACCATTCATTGTATAATGCCCCCGCATAAATTGAAAATAAACCCATCAACAAAATCATCCAACGAGCACCGAATAACATGTCGAATATTTCATTTCTTTGCATTGCTTTAAGTTTGTTCTGAAAAATAATTAAAGACAAAGCAAATAAGAATACGATAAACCCATGTCCAATATCCCCAAACATTACTCCGAATAAAAATGGGAATGTAACTGTATAAAGAAAACCCGGATTTACTTCTCCATATTTTGGAATACTATAAGAATCACAAAGATCTTGGGCACACTGAGAAAATGAGTTTGTTGGAATATAAGTAGGAGGAATCGTTCCTGGTCTTGGTTGAATTACGCCAAATAGGGGTTTAATAGGGCCATCTATTTGTTCCAACGCACGGTTTATTTCGGCAAATTGATTCGTTGGAAACCATCCTTCCCCACAGAGATGCGAATGTCCTTCGTCGACATGGAACATATTCAAAGTAAAATATACTTGGCGCTCCCTTTCGACAACTTCACTCCAAATGTTGATATCTTCTGCAATTGTTTTCAAACATTGCCTTTTGGATTCTAAAGCCCCAGTAAAAACGTCGGAAAGTTCGGCAACTTCTTTCATTTTTTGATCAATATAATTACTACGATCAACAACGTCAATTGGAATGGAATCAAATATTCTAACGCCAGTGGTCAAACAAACTTGATTAATTTTTGCCAATATCTCTTCTCCTTGGGCAAAAGCCACAAATGCTGTTCTTCTATTATCTATTGGGGCTGATCTTATTACAATAAAACCACGAGAGACTCTCCACATAACCATTTTTAATGAATCCCATCTTTGAGTATCAGAAACACCAATTACATACTTCAATGCCTCCATTGTCATTTCATCTCCAACATCACCAATCAGCTCACTGATATTTTCTGCAAGGGATATAGCTTCTTTGGTTCCAGAAACGGCTCTTTCAGCAACCGCAACATCTGAACTCAATTGCCTTAGCTCATTGTCTAATTGCGTTAATTTTAATATTAATTGCTCGGAAGACAATTCGGACTGCTGGGCATCGGCGGTTGCGATTGGCAAAGCATCAACAACCAAAGAGTTTCTTTTGAATAATTTGTTAAAACCTTCTCTATTTTGTTCGAAATTAATGGTGTCTTCAAACACTCTGATGATTCTTTCAATTTCTTCACAGCGTTTGATTTCATTGATAAATCGCCTATCAAAACTTGCCATATTATCATTCAAATCGGAGAATTGAATTAATCCCAATTTGCCAACCCTCTCGACAGTTTCGATAGCAATTGTTGATGGAACAATCAATTGTCCCAAAGACATTTCTTTTCCACGAAACATTTCGCCCATTTCAATAAAATTGATTCTTTTGAGTTGTTTTGTTTTTAAGTTTCAATTATTAGATATTTATTTTTCATTTTTTCCTATCGACTATTAAAAGACGTTTTCGTTCTTCTTACATCCCTCATTCCCCTCATCTTTTTTGCTATTGCTTTTTGTTATTTTCTGATGCAAAAATTTTTTGATTCTTTGAGCACAAAAACTCAAAAATGAAACTTAAAAATAAGGGTTAATTATGCGAACAACTTTTGGTAAAAGTCAAGTCATTCAAAACTTCAAACCCATAATAAAACTCCTTTCCGAAAACAATCTGGTCTCTCGCTGTTTGCTGAAACGTTTCTGAAACAAAAGAAATCATGTCCTCGCCGACTGTTTGAATATTTTGGGAGTCCAAATAAACATTGAGATTGTCACTCCAAATTTCGGCAAATTTGATTAGTTGGACTGTTTCTATACTTTCTTTTGACCTTTTTATGTTAATTTCAAAGCCATCTTTCATTAATAATTCGAGTAATCCATTACACGTTAATGCTATGCGATTCCTTTGGGTGTATTTCATTAGTTTATTATGGGTATATCTGCCGTCATTCTCTTTTTCCAATTCCAAGCATTTACACTTATTTTCCAAATCCATCTTAAATGGGATTGAAACACAATCTCTTTGAAGGGAAACAACAGTTAAAAACGGGAGTGATTTCTTTGCGATCTTTGGTTTCTTAACAATAATTCTATATCCGATGGAAATTAATAATCTTAACAACGTTCCTTGAATTTGAGACTCAAACGATTTAGATTTTCTTTTGGACAAAAAGAAAGGTTTTTTTCCTTTAACGAGTAATGGTGGTTCATCTGAATCTTCTGGTGGTGGTTTAACTTTTTCACTGTTTGAACTTTCCATATGTCTTCTTGATTTATCAAAACGAACTGACTTTTTTTAGTTTGTTTTTCTTTTTATTTCAATTTTTGCACTTCAGCTTTTTTTTTAGTAAATGTACTATCGAATTATGGTTCATGGATTTTTCGCAGAACCAACCCACTTTTGAGTTTATGTTGAGTCCACTTTTATTTTAAGTTTTTGTGTTATTTTTTTTGAAACGAACTTGAAATCCAACACTGTTTCATTATTTTTCAAAATTCTAAAAAAAGAGTGGAGAAACGAAGGAGGCATTGTTATTTCAAAAAAAGAGAAAAAAACATTGTATTTTTTTTATAAAAACGTGCGAACTATCAAGAAAAAATGGGTTGAACTGGTTTATTTCAAAATGAATTCATCAACAGAGCAAAACGATATTTATGAAAAGGAACCTAAACAATATAATCGTTATTCATTTAAGGAAAAGAAAAAATTAAAAACAATCTCTGGGGGCGCTTCAGAAATTGGGTTGAGAGAAACAAACGAAGATACATTCACAATTATTCCTGAAGCACATCAATTAATTCCCATGAAAAAGAGTAAGAAAGTTGGTTGTCAATATTTTGGGATATTTGATGGACATGAAGGAATGGAAGCATCAAGGTTTTGTGCTGACTTAATGCATTGTGAAATTTTGGAAGATCCTGATTTTGAAAATGGTTATTATGAAAACTGTATGATGAATGCGTATTATAGAATGGATTGGTTATTATGTAATTACCACGTCAAAGATAAAAGTGGTTGCACCTCAGTAACTGCAGTTATAAAAGATCGGTATTTAATTGTGGCAAATGTTGGGGATAGCGAATGTTTGGTTATCAAATGTCGACATTCAAATGATGTGGAGGTGTTGACTTATAAACATATCGCGAAAGATGAGTCCGAAAAACAAAGGATGAAATCGAAAGGTGGAATCGTTTTCAATGGGAGAGTGTACGGATCAATGGTTGTATCTCGATCATTGGGGGATAAAAGTTATAAGGTTTGTTTTTGGACATTTACTACTAAGTGAACAGAAGATTTAATGAAACTAGGGAAAAGGGGTTGTAATCCCTGAACCTTATATTAACATTTATGAATTAACAAGTTCTGATACAATTGTTGTATTGGCTTGTGATGGTGTATTTGAAAAAATGTCATATGACGATGTTATGAATTATGTTTGCGAGAGAAAAGAACAAGGAAAAACGCCTCAAGAAGTTGCTGCGAGTTTAATTCAAGAGGCAATTACAAGAGGATCTCGAGACAATGTAACTGCTGTTATAATATATCTTAATTGGTGTTAAATTGGTGTTGATAAATTTTAAGAACAAAGAACTATTTGTTTTAAGTTAACAAAACAAAGGCAATTTTTAAAAACATAAAGGGTGAGGGTTTTCAGTGAAAATACAGGATGGGTGAGACAAATAATTAGAAACACCAAATGGAGACGCAATTTGATCGTTGGTAAGTTTTAATTTTAAGTTCGAATGAATGGAAAAGTACAAAACTTGTTTTATTTTAGAAAAAAAGAAAGTCTAAAAATAAAGAGAACTCATAAAAACATTAACGGTTGATTAATAAATGAGTGGTTCTGATGAATACGATTTTCTTTACAAAGTTGTTTTGGTCGGAGAAAGTGGAGTTGGAAAATCCAATTTACTTTTGAGATTTACAAGGAATGAATTTGATCCAGATAAGAGATCTACCATTGGTGTTGAATTCGCTACAAGATCCATCACTTATTGCGAAAAAAATATTAGAGCTCAAATTTGGGATACCGCTGGTCAAGAAAGATATAGGGCCATTACAAACGCTTATTATAGAGGTGCTTTGGGTGCTTTAGTTGTTTATGATATTACTAAAAAAACATCATTCGAATCTGTTGAGAGATGGCTTGCTGAACTTCATGAAAATGCAGATAAAAAAGTTATCCAAATGATCATTGGAAATAAATCAGATCTTTCCCAAACAAGAGAAGTCCAGGCATCAGAAGGAGAGGAATTAGCCAAAAAGAATAATGCATTCTTTTTCGAAACTTCTGCTCTGGATGGAAGTAATGTAGAAGAAGCTTTTATGAATTTGTTGAAAAAAATATATGATGAATCAAGCAGACATATTGATACAACCACCAATGGAAATAATGAAATTAAACCAGTCAGTGAACCTCTTGATCTTGGAAACCAAAATAAGACCCCTGAACAAAAGAAGTGTTGTTGAGAAATTCCAATGTCATAATTTTATCATGAATTTCTTTTTTTTCATTTAACTGTTGGTTTATTTTGTTTAGTAAGTGTTATTTTGAAACAAAAAAGGTTTAATTTCATTATCACTTTCATTTGCGGGTTATTGCCCTTTGCGCTTGTTGTAGGAAAACTCGAATGATAAAAAGTCAATAATGAGTGGGGATTGAGTTGTGTGACAAATTAGAAGTTCTATTCTCATCAAATCTACCTTTTGTTACAAATTTCTAATTACTCCAAATTTGGAATACCTGCTTTAATCTCAAAAACTGCAAGCACCAATCCAAAGTTTCTTTTTGCATAATTTTTTATTATTCTTTTTCATCTTTCATAAACAACACAACTTCAAAACAAGTCCTTTTTCGTTAATTTGAGAATAGCCCTCTCTTTACCAAATAAGGACTTAATGAAATGCAACTACCATATTGTTTATTGCGTTTCATTTTGTTTGAACATCGAAATATTTAAAAAAATCAATTTATTTCTTCAAAACAACAAGGCTGTTGTTGCCCATAACATTCAACTGTAATTGAATTAATCACATATAGTCTTAAAGTAATTTCTTTTGAATACAATGGATGTGACGATTGTCGAACAGTGTCTTGAGTCATTGGAACATAATTATATTTTTTTTGTGTTGAAGGAGTGGCATATTCAAGAAGGTTAGTGCTGACTTCTGTTGACATTTCAAAATCGTTTCTTTGTAAAGAAAAAGTAAATTGGTAAGTTTGCCAACTTCCACATTTATTTGATGGAGTGCTCCATTCAAAGTCATCACCAAAACCAAGTTCAACAATTTCTGAATAATCATTAGAGTTATTTGAAGTAATTGAAAATATTTTTAGGTCTGGGGCTAAATTTATAATGGGTTGTGACACATCAGTCACCATTTTAGTTTTACCACTTGATTCATTAACACAATCAATCCATCTTTCAATTTCTCTATCCTTTTTTTTATATCCATTACGCACATGTAAACGATAAGGAATAATTGGTTCTTTTCCGGGAATTTTTTGTGTAAAGAGGGGTTTTACTGTAATAGTTTGATTGATAAAACGAATTCTATTGGCTGGTGGATTATCAAGTACTTTTTTTACCTCATCTAGACCAAATGAAAAAGTTTTTGTAATTTCTTCAGCACCCGCTTCTAATGTTAATTCAATATATTGACAATTTTCAATTTCTCTTTTTCCCCAAGCAATATCGGCACACATAGGCAAATTGTTTATTTTTAAGATCTGATTATTTCTGTTGGATATGTTTAATTAACACCTGAAAATATTATTAAGTTGTAGTCTTGAGGAATCAATTTATTAATACCATATCTTTTTATTGTTTTTTAAACAAAGCACTTCTTCAAATCCTCTTTCTCTTTTGAAGAGGAACTTCAAACTTGAAAATAAAATTCAAGACAATTATTTATTACAGGATTTGAATCCATTTTATCGGGAAAATCAGCTAATGGGCTGAAATCTCTGTTTCGCACCTAAAACATTTTGTCCATTACAAGAAAAACACAAAAAAAAACACAAATCACTTCATTTGTTTTAGTTTTTTTTGTTCTTTTTTCAATTTTGTTTTATTTAACATGATATTTGTTTGTGTTGTTCTTTGTTGCAGATTGTTGAGTGTTTGTGTTGGGGATATCAGTGTTGCATTAATAGGAAATTGATTGAATTTTGTTATTTTAATTAATAAATGAGAAGGTATGAGGCAATCTAGTAAAGAAATAAATTAAACTATAAAATCAAAATTTGGTTATCACTTCAATTGCAATGAGAAAAGTTACATTAGATCGATATTCAATGATGATAGTTTCTAAATATTTTAAAACTATTGGAGACTTTATTAAAATGATTCAAATATGTAAGAAGTTTGAAGAAATCCCAGCAATGTTCCATTATAATCCTGTTAAATTAATGAAGAAAACTAAATTATTTCCAAACATTGAAACATATCATGTTTACGATAAAAAAGAAAATATCATTAAAGGTTATGAACAATATGTATATTGGAATGAAGTGAGTTATGATAGATATTTGAAGAAGAAAGAAAATGAAGAGTTTAGAAAAGTTAAATTTAATGAATATGATTGGAAAAAACACAATTCATTTAAAGGTGCTACGATTCTTGGTAAATATGCAATGCGTGGATATGGGGAAGAATCAGTTGATTTACGTGGGATTATTCAATTGAATGAATCCATTTTTGGAGTGAATGCTTCATTACAACATGTTTCATTATCAAAAAACATCAGTTTAATTCCAAAGAATTGTTTTTATAAATGTGTTTCATTAAAAGAAATTGATTTAAGTTATGTTAAAATTGTTAAGGAAGGAGCATTCTACCAATGTTCATCATTAACATCAATAACATTGCCTGATAAATTATTTGAAATTGGTGATGATAGTTTTTATGGAGTAATTAATTTACAAAGAGTAGATAATAAAGGAATTAAAACAATTGATTGTAAATTGGATTATTCAACTGCTAAATTATTTGAACATTTTGGAATTCAAACAAAGAAATCGTATCGTTATAATAAAAATGATAGTCTGAAACATGGAATTGAAATACCAGAAAATGCCGATTCATTGGAAGATATTTTTAACCAAATTACAACTGTTGGTGATCTTAATCTTCCGACAACTGTTACTTACATTGCCAGTGATTGTTTCAGTGATTGTAGTTTAAAATCCATTGATTTAACACATGTGAAAGAATGTTATTGTCAATTTGTTAGATGCACACAACTCACTTCAATTACTTTGAATTCTACATTATGTCAAACATGCAATTTCTTTAATGAGTTAGCATCATTAGAAAATATTGAATTAATTGAAACTGATTTTATAAAAGAAGTGTCATATCATCTTTCTTTATTAATGAAACAAAAAGGATATAAATTTGAAAGAATTATTTATACAAAGGTTGACGCAGAAAAATTGAATTATGAAATTCCAGAAGGCGTTAATGTTATTGGTAATTATGTTTTTTATGGAAATGATACACTTGAAAAAGTGACAATTCCTTCTTCTGTAACAAGAATTGATTATAACAATTTTTACGTACTTGATTCATTAACTTCAATTGAAATAAAATGTAAAAATTGTATTTGTCAATGTGGATGTTTTGATACACTCGCATCATTAAAAGAATTAGATTTAAGTGGATTCTCTGATTTGGGGAATTGTTATTTTTATTACTTACAATCATTAACAAAAGTCACTCTTCCTCTTATTGAAATATATGAAAACTGTTTTAGGCATTGTCCAATGTTAACTGAAGTTGAATTAGGTGTTGATAATGTTCAAACTTATGATTTCCCAATTAGATATGAAATTGGTAAACTTCTTGAAAAGAAAGGAATTCAATGTTCCCATAAAGTATTAAATGGTGATGAACAAAAAGCATATACAGAAATTCCAAATGATGTTCAAGAACTCGCCGAATATTTATTTGATGAACATAATATGACCACTCCTTTAACAGAAATTTTAATTCCGCCATCGGTTACGAAGATTCGTAATTATGCCTTTTATTCTTGTCAACAATTAACTAAAGTTGTTTTTGAAGGAAATCCCGAAATTGAAGAACATGCTTTTTGTAATTGTCCAGCACTTGCAGAAGCAAATCCAGAATTAAAGAAATATTGTCAATAAAAAACAATAATTCAATTAAAATAATTGATTCTTTTGACAACAAATGCCAAGTTTAATATTTCAATTAATAATCAGTTTCATTGTGGTAAATCAGAATAACCATGTTTCATTGTTCTTTTAAATGCGAAGGAAATGAAAAGAATGCCATAAATAAAAGTAAGGAAGAAATAAACTATTGCTGATGGAACAAAGAAATACCCAGACGCTATTAATCCCACAAAAATCGGGTCATGCCACCACCCTTCTTTGGCACAATAATCGCATGTAGATTTTCCCTTTGGAGTGTCTTCTGAAAAATAAGGACAAGAACAATTAACATAATAATCCGTTCCATTAATAGAAGTCTCTTCATAACAACAAATATGCTATTGACTTTAATTTTTTTTCCTTAATTGAATTGAAAAAAAAAACATGTTCTTCAATCCATTTTTCTTCATTTGGAGTTCTATCAGAAATTGCGACTGGCCAAAAACATCCCATAATTATTGCGGAAGTCACCAATAACCCAATTGAAGTTGCAAGAATTATAAATGAAGGTGTCTTTTGTTTTGTTTCAACAGAAGCAGTTACAAATTGAAAAATGACATGTACCAAAAATAATACAATTGTAAGTTTTAAAAATGGTTCAAAAGTAACATAGTCCCTATACGCCAATGGATATAAATCACTTTTAGCTTTTACTTGTCCGACTACGTAAAAGAATTCCGTTGACATAACAAATGAATAAACCAAATACAACAAGAAGAATGCAACAGATATTACTCCTTACACTAATTTAAGTGCTTTTAACATTATTTAATCTTTTTAATTGGAATTAGTAATTCAAACGTTGGTTTAAATACAAAACCTCGACAAAAGAATTCTTCCAATTCCACACTTCTAGTGTGGTTTGAATGGAGCAAAGCCTTTCAAGTTTCGAAATTGAAATACATACTTTTGCACTTACACAACTTTTTCCCTAAAAATTAGACTTAAATCCCCTAATGAAGACTTTCATGACTTAAACTTCAAATTTGGGACACTTTGAATGGGTGTTTGAAAGGGATTTCGTCGAAATCTTGTTGTTTTTGTTATCTTAATTGTTATTAATAACATTTTATTATCAAATCAGAAGCAAAGGGCTGAAACGATTTTCATCAGTAGTTATTTAACACTTTCTCTTCATTTTTTGAAATCATTTTTCGGCGAATCGTTTTTTTTTTAAAATAAAGAGGGAAGTAATTTCGACTTCTGTCCGTTTCATTTTTTATTTTTGAGTTAAACTATTTTTTTTATTACTTTCATGAATGAAACCAATGAAATGATGAATGAATTAAAAGAATTAAATAGGCTTTATGGAGAAGGTGGAGGAATGTTGGAAGTTTGGCAACAATTAATTGAGAAATATACATTTAAAACAGTGACCTTTTACATCACTCGGACAGAAGCAGTATCTTTGGAAAGAATGAATACTTATTGTTGGGGGAACTCATTCAGAGAACAACCCAAATACAAAGAGTATGAAGAAGATAATGAAATAATTAAAGGGGTTGAAGTCAAAATGAAAAATGCCATGAAGGAAATGCCATGTGATGGGTATTTTGTTAGGCTTGGAACAAGAAGCGCCAAAGACGCCCTATCCAAAGAAATGGAAGAGAAATTTAATAAGGAAATAGAAAGGATATACATGGAAGAATTGGCTGAGATAAAGGGGAAAGAAAAGAAAGAGCAGTGGAAAGAAAGAATGAATATGGAAGATGTTGCAGTTTATTATAAAGCAAGATTTAGTGTTATGAAATGCAAAACGAGCGAGGAAATGATGAACATGTTATTAAACTCAGAAAGAATTAGAACTGACCTAAGGCGAATATTGGGGTTGAGTGGGTTAGATGATGAGAAAATTGAGGTGATTGCCTTAAGGGAGTGGTGTGACGAAATAAAACCGACAATGGAGTTCCGAGGATTTGTATATAAAGACCAATTAACTGCACTGTCCCAGTACAACCCTCTGTTTTATGTCAAAGAATTGATTGGAAATAAACAAGAAGTCGAAGACACGATCAGAGAGTTTTTTGAGAGTGAGTTCATTGTCACTTTCCAAGAAAAGAGAAAGGGTGTGGAAGATATTAGTCGATTGACTTCGTATGTAGTGGATTTTTGTGTGTGTAATTTGAAAGAGAAAAGGATTAAGGTTATTGAACTAAATAGTTTTAGTACGTTTGTTGGAACATCATTGTTTACATGGAAAGATGATATGGAAGTGTTGTTTGGGAAAAAACAATTTGAGTTTCGAATTAATACAAATGAAGAAAACAGCTCTGCTGATTTAGAATTATTTGCGAATGACATTAAGAAATTAAAATTAATTAAGGCCCAGATACTTGAAAAGGACGCTTCATGTGTGTTGGTATAATTGAACCATAAGGGATTCTAAGTTAAGAATTCATTTAAATTTGGTTTTTATTTTATATCACTATTTCTTGTGTGGTTCGTCTTGCAACTTCATTTCCATAATGTTTTGAATGTCTCCCATAAATTTATTAGCTTCTTCATCACTAAAGTCAGAGGCATTTGGAACAACACAATAAAATTCGACAAGGGTGGTTGGGGGATAATTCGATATTACAACTTTTTCTTGCGATGTAAAGTCGAATTGCTTCAAATATTCAGCCAACTTTAACAATCTTCTTTTACGATACAATGGCTTTGCTGTTTGTGTTTCATGTTGTCGGTACACAAAATATTCAAAACTTGTCAAATCAATATTTCTTTTAACTTTATGATTTAACAAAGACATTAATTCGGCATTAGACAAGAATCTGTCTTGGCCTTTTACGATTTGCATTGAATTGATAGTGCAAAAAAAAATTTTAGGTTTACGAACAAAATTCAGATTTGAATCTTAAATTACAAACATTTCAAAAAACAAAAAAACAATTCCAATTCCAACAATTTCAAAGAATTTGGAAGAAAAGTAAAAATTTTGTTTTGAGAGAAAATGGGCAATAAAAAGAAATTTTGTTGAAAGGAAGTAAAAATAACATTGAAACTGGTTGAAATAAAAAAAAGAATGAACTAAATAAAAGTAAAAATAGTTGAAAATGTATAAAACTAGTTTTTATTAATTCAATTATAATAATTCATTTCTTTTTTTAATTCAACAAATCCATTTGTGTTTTATTTTAAAAAAATTATTCGCTCAACTTTAAATTATCATTTTAATAAGTTCATCTAATGGAAAAAGACCCAAATAAACACAGAAAGAAGTTAACTAACATTCCATCTCCTCGTGAACTTAAAATTAAAAATAGAAAAGGTGATATTTCTGTTTCTTGTACTCAACCAACTACTCCTAATGGTTGTTCTTCAAAATATTCATCAGTTTCAGAAGAAAAATTTGATTCCCCAAGGTTGAGTGATGGTGCATTTAATTCAAAAACTTTTCGAGGTATTCCAAATTTACTGGACAACTCTTTAAAATTCCTTAAAAATACTCTAATTCAAAGTACAAAATATAGAGTCCCAATTGATAAATGGACCAATGAAGATATTTGTTCTTTACCTTTTATTCATAGAAATCCGTTTTTAAATAAATTAATAACCGAAGGAACAATTCAACCACAAGCCTTATTCAAATATAGTTATCATGATTTATTAAACTTAAAATTTAGTATATTTGATGCTCAGAAAATACTTCATTTTATTTCTCAATTACGTCTCATTCCTTCGATATTCAGTTTGTTACTTTTATATTATTCAAGTGATATTTTAAAAGTTGTATTAATTTTAAAGAACACATCAATTCTTCGCAATGTTTTAATAATTCGGATTTTAAACAAGTTTTTAATTTACTTCAAAAATATCGAAGCGGGAATGCCATTAACTTATATATTGAAGCAAATCCCTTTATTGTATTGTTATTACTTAAATATTACTTCTTATCATTATCACAACCTTTTTTTTGTGATAAATTAATTATTGATTTGATGGCCTTAATGGATCCAATTGTTGTTAGTGAAACAAGCCATGGAGGGCATCATTCGTTTTCCTCTGAAAACGCCAAAAGTTCTTCTGAAATGACAACTCCTTTGGACATTTCAATTTCTGGGCAACCATCAAATAAAAAAGAAAAAATTGAAAAAGAAGTTAAGATGATATTGAAACAATATTTGGATAATGACGAACAAGCAATATTTCATAAATTCGTGGAATTGGTTATTGACGTTAAAGAAGTTTTTGGGGATGAAGAAGGGTGTTATTGTGCCTCATTTTTTTTGGATTGCTTTTCCCCAGAATATTCCTTCGGAGAACAATTTGACTCAATGCTTCCAACTTTATATTCAAAAAATAAAACTGACCAGATATTTCTGTTTGATTCGGAAGACGCTTATGATGGAGAAATTACCAAATGCATCTTTGACAACGTAAGATGTCCATTGTCTATTATTACTGAGCCATTAAGCTCACTTGAAGTTGCAATTCCAGGGAAATTAGCAGTTACAACATATCGTATCATATTCATTCCATCAGTCAATTTGGATGTTCAAAGAAAAGCAATTTTAGGTAGAATATCGCAATGTCCATTAACAAATATTGTTGATAAGAAGTGGATTGAGTTAGTAGGACATTCTACTGAATATGCAATGAGAATTACTACCTCAACATATGGTGTATTAACTTTCTTTTCCTATGACAATATATTTAAAGCGATAGAGAAAACGATTGATGAAGTTATGAGCGAAGGAGTATCTTCCGTATTTATTAACACTGATTTATCCGTCCCCATTAACATTGAAAATGATTGGGAAAATAGAATTAAAAGATATCATTGGCAAGATTTAAAAAAGAACCAAAACAGTGATAAATTACCCTTCAATGCCCCATTAATCCAAAGCAATATAAAATGTTTAGAAAAAAATAGAGATATTTATGTTTGTTATACATTAGAAAATGCGGGATCGAATCTCTGTCGATTAACTACGCCAACATTAAGAAATATAAGAACTGAAATAATTGTTGATTCTGCACAAGAAGAAAAAATTCGAGTGATCGAAGTAAGCATAGGAGATATTGAAATAGTGGAAAAAACGTTTAATGAAATAATAAGTAATGTTTCAAGTAATAAAGAATCAATTGGATATAAAAATTTTATGGAAAAAATTGGAAAAGTGAATACTTTTGTGACTCGTTTTATTGGCACTTGTGAAGAAATTATTTCTGCATTGAGTAGAAGTAAAAGTGTATTGCTTATTCCAAAAAATCTTAGGGAAACTGAAATTGGAATTTTCAGTGGATTTGTCCAATTATTACTTGATCCATATTTTAGAACAATTAGAGGTTTTATTGAAATGGTTCATTGTGAATTTACTTCTTCGAAATTTGATTTCGAAACACAACGAAATTCCTTCACTTTCTTCATTGTCTCTTTATTTCTTCTGTACAAAACTTACCCAATGGAATTCGAATTCAATGAAATGTTCATTCATTACGTATTCTTACATTCAACGTCAAGAGTTTTCTCTGATTTTAATCAAAGTGATGTTTCTTCTCTTCAAACATACATCGATAATCATTCATCAGATTTTTTAAACACACATTTTGAGCCGAAATTAGATTCAATTCCCGTCCGTACAATTGTTGTTCATTTTTGTAATGAAGTCTTTTATCAAGTTCAAACATATAATCCCCAAACAGTTGCTAAACTTCTTCAGACGTGTAGGACAGGTGATTTGGATTTGGCGCAAATGAATTTATTTTTCTTTCCAGTACACCCATCATTCCCAATTTTAAGTGGAATAACCAAATTGAATTTATCAAACAACCATTTGGGCGATTTCCCAACTGAAATCGCAAAATTAACTGGCTTAATAGAATTTAATATTAGTAATAATAAACTTATTGTCATTAATGATATGTTGTCAAAACTCACCAATCTTACTTTATTAAATGTTTCAAATAATAATTTATCCTATATCCCAAAGTGTATCACCACCCTTCGAATTATCGATTTAGACCTTAGTAATAATGATCTCCAAAAACCAAATTCGTTGAATCTGCCAAGTTCTGTTAAAAGGCTTTCTCTAAGATCCAATTTCTTCTTCCCTTCTATTTCTTCTCTTCAACTCACCTACCTTGACATTAGTGAAACTGTTGGGTTAGAACAAGCAGAGTTTGCTTCATTACTTCCAAAATCATTGGTCAATTTATCATTGAGTAAATGTTTTATTGAACACCTCCCAATTCCGATATGCAAATTAAGTAATTTAGAACGATTGGATCTATCTCAGAATGGAATCATGAGTTTACACCCATCATTCTTTTTGATGACACACTTAAAAGAACTTGATTTAAAGAAGAATCCTATTCCACAATTATCTTTCTTATTCAGCAGACTCGTTTCACTAACTAAATTGCACATTGATGACATTGTTTCTATTCCAATAGTAATGAAGAAAATGTTTCCAGAAAAGCCTGTAAAGGATAAATTAACGAAAAAAGGTAATGATGAAGACATTCAAGTATATTTGACTGGGGATGTATCTAAAAATGAAGTGTACCCAGCGTTGGCAAAAAAGACAGGGAAAGAAATAGATGGTCGATCATTTTTACTTGATAAAAACATTGTTGTTAGCGATATCGCATGTGAAATTATTGAAGAGAACCCATTTGCTCTCCTTAAGAATTCAGTTTTCGTGATATGCAAAAGAGTAATGAAAGCAAAATCGAATATTGCTCCATTTTCAAGACTATTGAGTTTCTTCTCGTTTATCCGATTACAACAACCAATCATTTGCGTAAGCGTCCGAGTTAATGAAGAAACGTTATTAAAAATTGATGAAACAATAGAAGAAAACTTACATCAAACATATCCAGATTTAAAGATATCATTCATTTATTTTGATATTAATGGAAAAGAAAAACAAATAAAAGATTTGGTGAAAGTCATTAAGAGTGCTTCGGAGGAATGTAAAATTAATATTTCGCCTTTTACAAGTAAAGTTATTGACGAATTGCAATATATTGATATTATGCCTGGAATACTTGAAATGGACTATTTGAAAATGTTAATGGAATCATTGTGTATGAAAGAGGATCAGTATCCATCTATTATCGAAACTTTACAAAAACTCCAATATGTATTCTTATATCCTGAGACGTATTCAACAACGTTATCCAATTATACAATGCACTTTTTAAACTCACGACCACATAGGAATCATTTTATATTATTATCACTTCAGCTTCCCGAATTAATATATCAGTTATTATCGAAAAATGAAACAAGTACTGGAATACAACTGCCAGAATTCTTTTTAAATCCAGAAATCCACCAATTAACACCCGAACAACAAGATTATATTTTAATATTATTGGAATATTTCCAAATTATATTTGTATTACGAAAACCATTTTTCGAAAGAATGGGTTTGGCAGATGAATTTGAACAATTAAATAAACATGTTTCTAACCCGAATATTCTAATAAAACAGCCTCAACAAATTGTTCAAAAAAGTATCACTGAAACTATTCTTACCCAATCAGCCCGTTTGCCCTTAAATGGCCCAATTACGACAATCCCCGTCAAAAAATCGTCTTCATTCAGAAAGCATTCAAGAAGCCCAAGGTTGCAATTACCTGTTGAGGGAATAATGGGTTCTTCCCCATCAAATTCGCCGTTCAGTAGATCTCCAAGAGCCTCTCGAATAGAATCAGGCGAAAAACGACAAAATTTACCAAAAGTTATGATTTTAAATTATTATGGAATGTCTCCACTCGTTGAAGATGGAATTTGGGAAAGTTGCAAGAAAAATGAAATTGAAATTGGGAGATGTTATCGTTTTAATTGCTTGCCATTACAATTTTGTATGATGCTTCATTCTGTTTTCTCAGTAAAATATGTTGTTATAAGAGGATGGAGGGGAGGGATCCTCTGTAACATTTTGAGTTCAGAATCGAAATATCAATTGTTAGCTGAATGGGACTTAGATAAATTAAGAGTTTCCTTTAAATTGAAAATTCTTGTTGAAAGTGCGAATTCATTTTTACGAACAAAAGAAATATGGGAGGGAATTTCTAATGTTATCAACACTACAATGAAATATTTCCCTCAGATAACAACTACTTGTGATATTCTTTGTCCTCATTGCCTAACTAAATGTTCTAATGTTGATAACTGTTATTGTATCTCTCTGGGTGAAATCGAAGAAACATTGCAATGTGGGCTATATTCGGATGTATTTGGCGCTCATTGCATTTCGTTTGCATTGAATTGTTGGGACATCATGGTGAAGAGGTTGGAATTAAAGAAAAAAGCCATTTTGAAAGAGGAAATCGAATTTGTTTCAACCATTGCACATGGAAGTTCTTCTCAAATTAATCTTTGTAAAGTAAAAGGGTTCAATGAGAATGTTGTTGTTAAAGAAATGGAAATAGATTTAAAAGGGTTGTTGATGAATGGGGACGATTACGTTTCGTATTACATCGATAGAGTCGAAGACTTTTTAAGGGAATGCGAGTTTTTAACATTCCCTGAAAGTCCATATGTGGCCAAAATATATAGTTATTGCTTAAAACCATTGTGTATTATTATGGAATACTTTAATGGGGGATCTCTATTTCAATACATCGCCAGGAGTAAAGACATTCCATGGAAAGAAAGAATTCAAATCGCTATTTGCATAGCAAAGGGAATGTCGTTATTTACGGGCCAGAAATGCCCAGTAGTTCACAGAGATTTGAAATCACCAAACGTTATACTAAAAATTAATGGGGAGAATCAAGTTACACAAGTAGCAATAACTGATTTTGGGCAAAGCATCCCAACGTTTGCAGAAAATTTCAAATCATGTCATTCTGTTGAATGTCCATATTGGTTAGCCCCTGAAGTTATTGAAACATCAACATTTGAGCTAGAAAGTGATGTTTATTCATATGGCATGATATTATGGGAATTGTCAACTCTGTCCACACCATTCCCCAAATTTAATTTTATGGAGGAAGTAAGAACATTTATAAAAAATGGTAATTTATTGGAAATTCCACCATCTCCTTATCCCGATTTTGATGCAATAATAGCTGATTGTTGGAAAGTTGCGAAGGCCCGTCCATCGTTTGCTGCGATAGTTATCAAGCTAACCAAGATATTGAAGCAAATGTAAAAAAATAATAGTTCAATGTCATTTCTTTTCAAACACATTTAGTTTCCAATTGTTTTTTAAAAAGACACAAAAAGTAAAAAAGGGGTTGTGTAAAATTTTAAGTTTATCAGAGCAATCAACTTTTTTCATTTGATGAACTCTTATAATCGACTCGTTTCAAGAGTTGACAAAGACGTTTTTTTTCAATTTGGTATCATTGAATGCAAACGAGTTTTCATTAAAGTTAATACGTTTTCAGGTGTTGGGTATAAACAAAAATTTCAAATCGCAATTCCTTTGAAAGGACTAAATGATTCAATGAAAGAAACAATCAAAAATGTTGCTTTAAACCTCAAACAAATTGGAAATACATTTGAAAATGTTTTAAACACGAGCCATGTCATTATTCAAACAATTGGAGATCAAATGTTATATTTATTTTGTGATTTACCCTTTAAGGAAAGTATAACTCATTACTATGGTGTGAATAAGGTTTTTATTGAAGAAAGGATGTCGCACGTTCTTGATTTAGTTCATATTTACCAACAAGTCCAATTGATTCGAAATATACCATTTTTTAAGGATATAAAACTTGATGTTGATGAAAACAAATTTTCTTTTGTCTTCGCCAAGAACGCCGCATCCCCATTTCCTCAAATTTTCATTTCGCCACTCGCTTTTATTATTCCAATTCTAAATGAAGAAATGAAAATTGAATTGGCCGAAAATGAGGTCATAGCCAAAGCATTAAAGAATATCTGTTTCAATGGGGAAATTAATGAAATTGTTGAGTGCATAAGACTGAGCAACGAGAACAATGATCAGGCCATTTATGAAAATGAGTTTGTTAAAAAATGTTTGTCAAATCTAAGTATCCCATTGTTTTCATTGAACGCCTATGAAATTGATCATAAAACATTAGGACAAGGAGTTTTCGGTATTGTTATGAAAGCCACAAACATAAATGACGGCACAATTGTTGCAATTAAAGAAAGTAAAAAAGAGAAGATGGCATTGTTAAAGAAAGAAGCATTAATTATGAAGATATGTAATCATAATAACATTATTCATTGTCATGGCTTTGTTGAAAGTGAGGAAACAATTGGAGGAAAATCCAATCCATTGTTTGATTGTGACTTTCCGCATGGCTATATATTGTTGGAATATTGCCAATTTGGTAACTTGGACAAATATATAAAACAGTTATTGTCTGCGGACGAACGCCTTCCTGTTGATGTTATACAAATCATTTTTGGCCAAATAGCTGCGGCATGCAAATATTTGATGTTTCAGAAAGGAATAATTCATCGGGACATCAAATTAGATAACTTTTTAGTCAGCCAAATCGAACCGTTTGTGTTTATAAAAATGATCGACTTTGGTTGGTCCAGAAGCGTTTCAGAAGAAATGGAATCGTTGGCTGGTGCCCCGATGTTTTGTGCCCCTGAAATAATTTTTAAACAACCTTATTCCTCAAAAAGTGATTTGTTTTCATTGGGAGTTGTTCTCTTCTATCTTGTGAATGGGTATTACCCATTTGATGCTCGCTCTATGCAAGAGTTGTGCAGCCAATACTCCCAGGCAATGAAACTAAATGTGCGAGAAGACTTAAAAATCAACAAGGAATATACTGATGTGATTGATTTGGTATACAAAATGATTGTCTTTTGCGAAAACGATCGAATTTCTTGGAATGATTTCGAGGAACATCCCTTCATGAAGACGACATCACAAAAATTACAATGGATGTATGAATCTATCGGTCTAGAATATTGATTTTTTCTGTAAAACAATTTTTTTTTGACTTAAAGATTCGTTTTGTTTGTTCCGAATATTTTCTGCGTGTTATTTTTTTTTCAATAATTTGGGAAGTGGGTTGGATTTAGTTGTTATTAGTAAAAAATAACCAATCCCATTGGAACTTTCGTGATTGAACACCAAAGTTCCTCATTTCATTCCAAAGATACTTATTTTTGTCAATTGAAGTAATGCACACAAAACAAAAAAAGAGTTAACAAACATTTAAAAAAAACAAATCCAAAAAAAAATTAATCACAAAGTTGTTTATGAAGAGCGACCAAGGCTCTGATAAAAAATTAAAAGCTCAGGATGAAAGAGATAATCCTTATAGCTTTTTTCAAGTCAGAAATTATCAGGCACAACAAGAAGGAGTTTTTTTGGCTTTACTAAACCAAGAATTCGATATTATTTTGGAAGTCCCTCAAAAGAAGAGCGTCGTTGCCCTCAATTACATCCGAATCATAAAATTTAGTAATGACCGTGAAACAATTGAATTTGGCAACATTTTACATAAAAAGCTTGTAGAAATGTTTAACGAAGACAAAGCAAGTGGAATAACCGAAAATACAGCTTCCCGAAGATTGGAGATTAATAAAATTGCCGAATCGATACATCTCCTGATTGAAATGTTACAAAAAAGAAAATACGACATAAAAACAACGCTGATGGGAAAAAGGAACGTTAGGTCTTCCGCAATTGAAATTTCATTTGACGGAATTGTTTTGGACAAAAACGAAATAGAAAGGCGGGGTGATTTAATTATTCGAGTTCTGATCGAAAGAATGAGAGGTCTCCAAAGAAAAGAAACGTTGGTTATCAAAAAAAGTGACATCGAAATTATGTCATTGTTATTGTCTTAACCCCAATTTATTGCAATAGTCGATTGATAAAGTGAAAATATGAAAGATCAGAAGTAATACGATAGCGACACAAACTAAATAGTGTTCAATAAAGCATTTATTTTCAAAGCAAGTTTTAAGTTTAATGTTTTCGAAAATAATTTTTTGATTGTTATCCTTTTTGTTTTATCGAAAACAATTTGTTCAACAATTTTTGATGAAATGTCGAAAAAAAAACAAAAAAATGAAATTTGTGTTTTTAAAAAAATGAATACATTGTGGATATTTTAAAGGACAGACAATTCTTCCCCATCACTTTTACTGTTGGTGGGATCGACATGGTTTCTATGTAATCAGAATCGGAAAAACATGCTTTCCCAATTTTTGTTACTGTTCTTGGTATTCGTACTGAAGTCAAACTTGGCAAACCAGCAAAACAGTACTTTTCCAACGACGATACTCCTTCTGGTATATTGTTTTCATTCAGAAGACGGTCATATTTGGTGTATTTAACATTTTGAACAACACAACCGTTGGACTCAATTAATTTCTTCAAGTGCAATGGCACTGGAAACAAAATTGTTTTGCTTGGGGGGTGAAATTGAATTGAATTCAACAAACTACACTTAAAAAAACAACCATTTCGGATTCTTGTTAATGAAGAAGGCAAATGTATTGATGTCAAAGAAAAGCATTCTTTGAAAAGACGTTCACTTAATACTTCGACTGAATCAGGAATATCGATCGTTTCTAAATTATCGCATTTTTCAAAACAACTACTGCCTATCGCCGATACGGTTGTGGGAATTACGACACTTTTCAAAGAGCAACAACCATAAAAACAAAATGATTGAATCGAACCAATGGTATTGGGTAATTGCATGTTTGTCAAATTTGTGCAACAATAACACATAGAAGTTGGAAGTGAACGTATTGATGTGGGAACAATTAATGAATCCATTGAAGATTCATACAAACAACGAGGAGCAATAACTTTAATGGATTCAGGAAATGTAATTACTCTGTCTCTTCTCCCAGAAAAAGCACAATAACCAAGCAAATTAACTTCTGGGGGAATTTCAAATCCATAATCATCACAGTCATACATTGAATACTCAATTCTCAAAAACTTCGAGTCAATATCCTTTGGTAATTCTGTTTTAATTTTTAAATACATTGAATAATCAACTTTACAATCAAATACAATTCTTTTAATTCCCTTTACAATATTTTCGTCAAGCGAATAAATGAATTGGGTTTGGATTCGAGGGAAATACTTTTTCATTTTCTGGTGTAATGGGATTGGATTATAATGAAATCGTTGCATTAAGGAATTGAATTTTGAACATACCATTGTAACATTAAAGAAGTCATCAATATTTACAAAATATTTGGAAACAATCATAATTGAATAAGCATCCAATTGCTTCATATTAATTTCTTTTAGATTCCAGTTCTTTTTTTCCAAAATAACACAATAATTCAACTCTTTTTTAAAAAAACTTCAATTAGACTCAATGCAAAGTATCTTCGTCTTCGTAATGAATGGTGATTACTGGTTTGATTAAATTAGCTGGCTTTTCGTGCATTAACGTTAAAGCTTCTTCTAATTTGTCTAAACCTTCATATCGGTGAGTAATTAATTTGGAGACATCAATTCTCTTGTATTGCAACAGAGAAATTAATTTTTCCATTCGAACTCTTCCTCCTGGCGTTAATCCACCACGAATGGTTTTGTTACTCATTCCAAGTCCCCATGGAAGCTTTGGAATTTCAATCGGACTGACCATATCAGAGAAATAATTCACATTTCCAATATCTGCTCCTGGTTTTGCAATTTTAATTGCTTGGGAAAGAACATCATTTCCCCCTCCCGCAATAACAACTTTATCTACTCCTTTCATTGCAGTGGCTTTCATTATTTGGGCAACTGGATCTCCTTCTTTGTAATTGATTATATCGGTCGCTCCATATTCCTTGGCAATTTCAACGCATTTTTCTCTTGATCCAACTGCAAATATTCTTGAGGCACCTCTTAAAACACATCCAAGTATTGACATTAAACCGACCGGTCCAATTCCAAAAACACAGACAACATCTCCAAATTGGACATTTGCCAATTCTACTCCGTAAAATCCAGTGGTGGTCATATCGGATAACATCACCGCGTCTTCACACGACACTCCAGCTGGAATTAAAGCCAAATTAGCGTCAGCTTCATTTACATTGAAACATTCAGCAAAAACACCATCTTTAATGTACCCATACTTACATCCACATAACATTCCATTGGAGTGTTGTGGGAATCCTTCTTGTGCAGCAGAACTTCCCCAATCAGGAGTCAATGCGGGTACAATGACCTTATCTCCAACCTTAAAGTTCTTTACAAGAGATCCAACTTTGACAATTTGCCCAATTGCTTCATGTCCCAAAGTCATTTTGTGTCTTTGACCCAATATGCCATCCCAAACAGTGTGACAATCCGAGGTACAAGGAGCAAGAACCAATGGTCTGCAAATGACATCCAATGGTCCACATTCAGGGATTGGTTTGTCTAACCACCCAATTTTATTGTTATCAAGAACACAGAGACATTTCATTGTCTTTTGCTCAGCCATCTAAGAATTGAAAAAAGATCATTTTTATGTTTTCGAGATGATCCGAATTTTTCATTGACCCCAAATTTTCTTTATTTTTTAGATGAAACATTCCACCCATTTTGATGTTTTTATTAACTGAAAACTTAAAATTTATTTTTCAATTACTTCATCCCAAGGATACTAAATAATTATAATACATTTGATATTTATCTGTTTGATGAAGGACTTTTTCTATAAACTGTGTCTTTGACCCCCAATTTCTTTGAATCGCTTGGACTCCATATTTTGCTTTTAATTCTTCGGCTGCTGCCATTGTCAAATTGCAATTTACTACAAGGATTTCATTGCTTATGACTAAAAATTGATCATTTGATCCAATCAAAATAATTTTGGGCATCAAGTAACTTAAAACATTTCTATGACACCTTTCCATATTAAACAATATCTCTTCTTGTTCCAGTCCTTGTGCTTCCCTTAGTTTATTAAAAACGACATGAAAGAATTGAGAGAAAGGTTGTTTTTTTCCCATGTAAGAAACCATTGACACGAGTTTGTCTGTATACTTTTTTATCACTTGATCTTTTTTCATTCCGTTGTTCATATCACTTGCCACTATCCCTTTTTATTTCTCTTTTTTATTAAACACTACTCACAAACAAACTTTTATTTGTTAAAGAAATCATTACCATTTGAGGATCAATTGATGTAATCAATTTTGTTAAATTGGGAGTTACAGAAACACCAAGATTTAATACTCTTACACATTTCTGCCCATTTATTCCAACATAATTAATAATTACTTGGTATTGGTGCTTTATTGGTAACATCTCTTTTATTTCTTGCAATTGAAATATTACTGTTAAGTCTTTTGTTAGAACTCCTATTTTACAATCACCAACCGTATCACCCTCAACACATCCATTTGCACTTATCGCATCAACATTCTTTGGAGCCCTAATCCTTGCATTTCCATTGAATCCTACGATTATTCGGTTAGTTTTTTCAATAAAACAGTTGTCTATCGATTCGGTAACAACAAAATTTCCATTTGTTATTTTGGAAATGTATCTAAACATGGAAGTATTGACAGTGTTGCCAACTCTAACAAAATAATTATTAACCATTATCCCATTTTTCATAAATTCCATTCCCAATGATTTTAATTCATATTCAGTATTGGAGCTACTTAGTTTCAACATCTCAAAATTCACAGAGTGGAAACATTGAATTACGCCATATCTTCCAATTAATTTTTTTGCAACATAAAGGCAATCAACTAATGGATAGTAAACCTTAACCAAGTAGCCTTTATAATTCGAACAAAATTGAGATATTTTAATTGTTTTTGAGCTTCTATTAAAAGTGCAAACCTTGTGAATTTCGTCAAGACCGAAATTTGCAAAAAGTAATTCATAATATCCACTCCCATTTTTACTAATTGTAGATATAAATTCTGAACAAATTAATACCACAAATGGCGTTTTTATTGTTCTTAAAAACGGTGCTATTTCATTAACAATATAATTATCAACAATAATAACACTTCTTATTATTATTTCTTCTTTTATTATTTCCCCACAATATTCAATACAATTCTCATTTAACTCGGGAATTACTTCTTTATTAGTATCACATATTATAAATCGTTGATTTTGATGTGCAACAATTTCGTGACACATACAACAAAAATATCTTGAATGTGGGCAAATCCAATGGGTAAATGGTGAGAAATATGCAGAACATATTTTACACCTAGGAATTCTTAATAATTGCATTTGAATTTTGGTTACTTCAGTTAAATATGGCCTCACCACTATGCTCAGTGGTACTTCTGTCTCTCTTAATTGTGTTTCTGTTTGGGGAATTAAAGGGAGTGTTGTCCCAATCAAATCGTTGATTGCCTCTTGCATTTTGTATTTCTTTTTTAAGTTTGGAATTTCTTTTTTTTAGGAAAAATATAGCAACCCAACAAAAATATCCTCAACTCAATTATTTATTGCAAGGGCAATCTTCCTCGTTGGCCATTTCTTCTTCAAAAGCCGTCATGTCATCTTCTTCTTCATCTTCTAATTCAAAATCGTCTTCGTCGTCTTCTAATTCGAATTCATCATCATCATCTTCTTCTTCTTCTTCATCATCGTCTTCTAATTCGAATTCATCATCATCATCTTCGTCATCATCATCTTCTTCATCTTCTTCTTCATCCTCTTCATCATCATCTTCATCATCCTCTTCATCATCTTCTTCATCATCTTCTTCATCATCTTCTTCATCATCTTCTTCATCATCTTCTAATTCGAATTCATCTTCGTCATCATCATCTTCTTCTTCTTCATCTTCTTCTAATTCGAATTCATCTTCTTCATCTTCGTCATCATCTTCATCTTCATCTTCTTCATCTTCTTCTAATTCGAATTCATCTTCTTCTTCAATCTCAAAATCTTCATTGAGCTCGAAGTCATCATTTTCGGCGTAAACAGCCAAGAACAAAGCAAATAATATAACCAAAAGAGATCGCATGCCGAATAAAAAAATGGCAATAAAAAGATTTCACAGATTATGAGATTCATTTTTTTTTTGATTTAAACTTGATTTTTTAAAAAAAAGCAAAAAGAACTTCAAACCAAAAAAAATGTTTTTGTCGAAAGAAGGAATTGAAAAAAAAAGAATTTTAATTGTTGGTGCTGGTGGGATTGGATGTGAAATTTTAAAAAACGTTTTATTAATGGGATTTAAACATCTTGAAGTTATCGACTTAGACGTCATTGATTTATCGAACTTAAATAGACAATTTTTATTTGATAAAAATTATATTGGACAATCCAAAGCGGTTATTGCTGCCAAGGTATCTAAAGAAAGGTATGGTCCTGACGCAGAAATTATTTCTCATCATTGCGAAGTTCAACAATCAAAATTTAATATTGAATATTATAAATCCTTTGACATTGTTATTAATGCCTTGGATAATTTAAATGCGAGAAAACACGTTAATAGGATGTGTGTATGTGCGAATGTACCATTAATTGATGGTGGGACTTCAGGGTTTATTGGTCAAAGTTCTCCAATTATTCCAAAAGAAACTGAATGTTATGAATGCCAACCAAAAGTACCTCCAAAGGGATATGCGGTATGTACGATTCGATCAAACCCAACCACATCAGTTCATTGTGTTTTTTGGAGTAAACAATTAATACAAAAACTGTTTGGAAATTCTGATGATGGTAATTATTTAAATGACTTTCAATTTACTTCATCAGGCAATCGATGGAAAGAAGTATATGATAAAGTATTTACGGCAGACATTAAAATACTTCATCAATCAGAAGATCTTTGGAAATTAAAGAAGAAACCAAATATATGGACGTATGAGGATATTGTTAATTCTCCTGAAAGCGACTCTCTTTTGAATTCATTGAAACATTCTGTTTCAATGTATTATAACAGCTTTGTGAAATTACAGGGTCGTTATGAAAGTAAGGGTCCTTTCGAATTTGAAAAGGATGACGATGATATGGTTGATTTTGTAACTGCTTGTACCAATATAAGATGTGCCATTTTCAATATTCAACAAATCAGCCGATTTGAAGTTCAAGAAAAAGCAGGAAATATTATTCCAGCAATCCCAACAACGAACTCAATAATTTCAGGGTTGATGGCAGTAGAAATGATGAAAGTGCTAAGTCAGAAAAAAGACAATTTAAACATTGTGTATTTGGCGAAAAAACCATTAAGAAACCATTTGCTTACATTCGAAAAAACAACACAACCAAGTAAGGAATGTTATATTTGTGGTAATGATATCTCTGAATTTATTTGTGACTTTGAGTGCAATACATTGAAGGATTTAATAAGTGAATTAACCGAGAAGTGTTGCTTGATAAATCCGACAGTTTTAAAAGGGGATCAATTACTTTATGAATGTGGAGAAGATTTAGAAGAAGATGAAGTAGAGATGTATGAAAAAACAGCGAATAAAAAGCTACAAGAATTACACTTTAAAGAAGGGGATTCGATACTATTTAAGGACGATTTACAAACGTTGACATTTATATTAAAAAAAGAAGAGAGGAAGCATTTGCTAGAAAAGGAAGGGAAGGACGAAAAAAAAACAATTTAAATGAGTGAAATTGAAAAAGTACAAATTTATGTTTTTAATGAGTTTAACCAAAATAGTAATTTTTATTAAAAAAACTTAAAAAGTAAAAGAAACCAAAATTAAAAAGAAACTCAAAAAAGTAAATGAGCACCACAACCAAAGAAAGAGTTCGATGTTTTTATTGTGGGTTGACTGATAAAAAAAAGTTACTCCGTTGTGGATGTGGAAAATATTTTTGTAATGGTGTTGGTCAAGGTGATACAAGTCATATTGTCCATCATATCGCTACTTCACACCACAAAGAATTAAGATTTACGGGTGAGTCGCGATTCAAAGACGTTGTGATGGAATGTTTTTTATGCCAAAGTAGAAACCCATTTGTATTGGGCAGTATGAACTTAAAACAGAAATCGTCAAACTTGGTTCTTATATGCAGGGAATGTAGATACAATGAAACAATTAAGACTTACGGATGGGATAGTGAAAGTTGGAAGCCTTTAATTGTCGAAAAAGCCTTTGAAGATTGGATTTGTCCTAAACCCGATTTTGACCAAATGACTCAAGTCAATTCAGTTTCATTTAATCAAATGAGAAAAATGGCTTTGGAATGGCAGTCAAATGGGAAGAATAAAGTGGAAGTTGAAATGACGTATAACCAAGCCCATTCAATATATTTAAATTACCACGACTGTGATCAATATTGTCGTACATTCTTCCCATTACTTAAATTAGAAGCGAATGCCGATAGAAAAAAAAGGGAATCCGAACATTTAACAAATGTTTTATTAAAATTTGATGGCTTAAGAAGTGAAAAAGACATAAAGAAAGTAGTACACGTATCACTTGAAGTTCCACTCAATGAAGAAATACGAATTACTATCAATGATACTTTATTTTTTTATGTTCCAATGAAAGGCAAGACAATTGAAGTAAACGAAATTCATAACTTTGAACATTTAAGAGACGAAGAAAAGAGAGAATTCTTAAATAAAGTCAACACTTTATTGGTCGGTACTGTCCAATCTATCAAAGGAAAAGAAGTCACCATTTTATTGGGCCGAGTTGGTTTTATTCCAATTGAAAAACAAGTTATTAATCAACAAAATCAAAACTTTAAATACAGTGTTTGTTTCAGGTGGCTTTCAATTCCTTTTAAAAGAAAGACAAGGGCTTTGAAACTATTTAATGAAACTGAATCAAATGAAATCGCAGCTTCAATGTCCACTTATTTGAAAGATCGACTTCTCGGAATGCCTTTAAATGATTTTGACGAACAGTTTGAACAAGAATTCTATTTGGAGAAAGATGAATATCTCTGTTTCCACGTAACTCCTGAATCAATGAATGCCCCACACCTTCCCCCATTAAATCAAGTCCAATTTGATGTTGTTAAAAAAGCCTTTTCACAACCCCTTAGTTTAATTCAAGGACCTCCAGGAACAGGAAAGACAGTAACTTCTGCCACTATTGTGTATCACGCAACCAAAGCAAATCCTGGAAAGAAGATATTGGTTTGTGCCCCAAGTAATATCGCCGTTGACCAATTGGGAGAAAAAATAATTGAGACAGGAGTAAAAGTGTGCCGTATTTACAGTAAAGGAAGGGATTCAGTGGAAGAACCATTACATGATTATTCATTAGTAACACTTACGGAACAAGAAATAATGAAAGACAAAGAAATGTTTGATCTTTATAAACAATACAAAGAAGATCCCGATGAATTAGATGAAGTTAATTGCAGTGTTTTACGTAGAAAAATTAATGAAATTGAACTCAAAATTCTAAGGGAAGTGGATGTTATTTGTTGTACTTGTTGTGTGGCTGGGGATAAAAGGTTAATTGGAATTTTAGAACATATAGACACTGTTTTAATTGATGAAAGTACCCAAGCAGATGAACCTGAATGTTTAATTTGTTTAATGAACTCTGTAAGGCAGTTATTCTTGGTCGGTGATCATTGCCAATTGGGGCCAATTTTGAATTCGAAAGAAGCAAGAAAATATGGATTCGGATTACCAATGTTTTCACGTTTATTGCAGTTGGGACATGAGCCATACAGACTTCAATTCCAATATCGTATGCACCCATGCTTATCAGAATTTAGTTCATATACCTTTTACGATGGGGTATTGCAAAATGGTGTTACGGCACTTGAAAGACAATTTGACCAATTAAAACATTTTTGGTTTAAACCAAATAAACCCATGATGTTTATTGCCTCTGCAGGAAAAGAAGCGTATGGTTCAACTGGCACATCTTATCTGAATGATGAAGAAGTTATTATTATAGAAGAAGTTATTTGCAAAATGTTGAACAATGGAGTTGGGGCTGGACAGATTGGTGTTATTACTCCTTATATCGCTCAAAAGCAAGCCATTATTTCAAGATTATCTGGAAACAGTAAAGTGACATTGGCCCAATTGAATGGCATTGAAATAGCGTCCGTTGATTCATTCCAAGGAAGAGAAAAGGATTTTATTATTTTTTCAACAGTTAGATCAAATACCACTAATGATATCGGATTTTTAAAGAATCCACAAAGATTGAATGTTTCAATTACAAGGGCAAAATATGGTTTAGTTGTTATTGGTAATCCCCAAACATTGGCCAATGATCCATTATGGGCCAACTATTTGCAATTCTTCATGAATAGCAACACATTAGTCCACGGCCAATTGGAGAATTTGAAACAATTCCCACTCAAAATCACAAACCAAGAAACTCCAATTGGGTTGTGCCAATATACTCCTCAACTCCAAGTTTTTAGCGACATTGCCCCGATAGGGGACAGAGCTTTCAAAAAAGGAGGCAACTTCCAAATTGTCAAAAACGATCCAATGGCGATGTTCCAAATTGGTGGGGGTGTTGTTGAAGAAGAGCCTGACATTACCATTTCAGATGAAGAAGAAGAAAATGAACAATTAAACAAAGGGAATGATCAGGATGACGATGCATTTGATGATGACGGATTTACTTTAATGTGACAAGAAAACAAGACTATCACCGGAGGCCATTGACTTTTTTAATAGCTATTTTTATGGTTTTCAAACTAAAAAATTATAGTTTTTGTTTGAAGTTTTTAAATAATGAGTTGGAAGTAAAAATTGAATTAAAGATTTCAGTGAGTCAGTGCTGATCGAATGTGATTTGTGAATTCATCGGCACCTTCATCTTCCCAATTGTCTTGCCAATGAAGTGCTGAATCATCAACCTCTTTTGTTTTAAATCCTAAAGATAAGTATAAATTGCCATTTGAATAAAATAACAAACCAGTGAAGTCTTCAAAGACATCATCTTCGTCAAGAAGTTCTAAATTGTCATTTGTTACATTTTGATCAGTTGAGGTTGACATGAAAAAAATAGTGAATGAATTTTGAGATGAACAGAAAAAACAGATTGACCTAATCATGTCCTTGACACAACTCCAATCAAATGTTAAAAGTGCCCAAGAAGTTAATAATTTGATTAAAGACCTCAAACAAAAATTAAAGCAATTTGAAAAAATTGATTACAACACGTTGTCTTCGGCCGATAAAATAAAGTTAAATAACTCAATGGCATATTCATACGCCACCATATATTTTGGTTTGTGGTTGACTAAATTTTAACGTCTATTAATTCATAGCTTATTGCAAAATAAAAGATGACCAAATGAATTTACGTAATGCAGCGAAAGAACTTGAAAGGATTCGATCGGCGATGAGCAAAGTAAAAAAAGCTGAATGAATGACAAAGAACGAAAGGAGGATTGAATTTTTTTGAGTGTGTGATTTGAATTTTTGTTTTAGGGTTTGTAAAGAGAAAACAAATAGAAAATAACATTTTAATTTCACTCGTCAAATACTCTTTTGACCACTCGGTTTTTATTAGTGAGGTCACAGAAAAATGGAAACAGATGCGAAATTAATCGTGGAAATTTTAAATGCAAATAATACAGTTGTAATGACGCGTTTTTAATGTTTAAAAATTTCTGTTCAGTAATTGATCGATAAACTATCCTTTTCTCTCGTAAGTCAAGATCAATTTTATCAAAATTAAATGAATCAATCGCATCTATGTTATTGTTTATTTCTATGGTTATTGGGGAATCAAACAGTAATGTTGTTTGCAAGATTCTTTCTTTCATTCTTTTAATTTCTTCTTGATCTCCTAATGTCATAGTTTCAGTGAAGTTATTGTCACTAAATATTTCCCTTTTACTAATAAATTTATCATCGCCATTGTCAAAAAATTCAAAGAACGTGTCTAGTGTTGTAAAACATACAGACTCTTTTAACTCATTATAATTGATAACTTCTTCATCAATACAATCAAATATTCTTTGAAGGGGCATAACCGCTTGACTCAATTTTTTTGGAACAAACACCACTTTTATCAAATATTGCTTCATTTGTTCTTCATTTATCCATTTTTTGATTTCCTCATTCACCAATAAAACAATTCTTTGTTCTTCATCCCCAGTACTTTTTCTTTCGTTGAGCACAAATGGAATTATTTCTTCATTCAACCAAAGTGAAAAGCATTCCTCAGTAATAAATCCATCTACAGTGTCTTTAAAATAAACTTTTTCTGCAAACATTAACATCAATTGTTTTTTTATTATTTCTTTCACACAACACAATGGCTTCACTGCTTTGCCTTCCCCAGTGGCGCCTAACATCACACTCCCTTTTAATTGATTGTCATCATTTCCTTGATTGCTTTTTCTTTTTCTTCCACTCCTTGTCGTCCAACTTTTAATTTTCTTTATTTGTGGTGGTTCATAAATGCCACAACACATAATTAATGATAAAGGAACTCCTTCCACTGTTTTAGCCAATTCATCTACAAAGGAATCAACACATTTTTGAACTTCCCTTTTGTTTTCCAGTTTAATGAGAATTTCGTCGTCTTCAGCGTTTTCCTTCACGACAATGACATTTTCACTTTTGGACCGAATGAATTGTTCTTCTTTTTCTTTCATTTCTTTTTTCTCTTTAACTCTCTTTTCTTTCATTTCCTTTTTTATTTCAATGTCCTTTAGTTCCTTTTGGATTCCAATGTCAATTTTAACTAAATTACCTTTATAAACACAACCAAATGCCAATTCGAACTGAGTTCTTATTTTTTCGCCATTATTAATAATGAACTGAATGAATTCCACAAAATGATTCTTTCTATTAAAACTAAAGCTCTTATTTTTTTTTTCTTCAACACAGAACTCTATCATTTTGTAAATTGGCTCATTTTCATCTCCATAATCTTTGGGTAATGTAAAAACATCAATTCCTTCCTTGTCCAAATCTTTTTCCAATGATTTCATCAGTTTGAATACAAATCTATTAACGATCAACAAGGATTTTCCATTATAACTCAAATTTTTTTTCTTTTCTTTGACTTTTGGAATTAAACATTGTTTGCACCATTTTTCGATATAACTCCTTTTGATTATTGAGTCTTTGCTATTTATGAAAATACATCTCTTTTCAATTTTTGTTAAATTACTTTTCTTGTTAAATTCCTCAGGTGTTAATACAACAATGGGATTGATAAAATCACCATCTGCGCTAAGTCCAATTATCGCATTGGATTGCCTTGATTCTCTATCAACAAAAATGTTACCCCCATCGTACTTTGAGTAACAAAGTATCGGTTTTCCTTCGCACAACTGAAACCCAACAGTATCGCAACTTATTACAAATTCTTTTCTCACCTTATTTAATAAAGGAGAGAGTTGTTCTTTGATTTGAAAAATTAGTTCAGGTTTGGACTGAACTAAAACGGCGTTGAGTTTGTTTGGGGAAAGGCCGATTGAAGCAAAAACCTCTTCAAAGTCGAGGGGTTGTTTGTTGTGAAATTCACGACAATACAACGAAAGAGTGTTGTCAGTAATTGCGACGTTCCTTTCAATTAAATCCTGAACGAATTTATTGAATTTTGGATGCTTTTTTAGAAAACCAGATCCGTCGGACTCCCTCTCATTCATCACCTTTGATTTATTTCAGTTTTTTTAATAACGCAATTTTTAGATTTATTTTTGTAAACCCAAATAAAAATACTCATTTATATCAACACTGTTTGATCATACAAATAAGAAAGATCCTTTACAATTACTTCAATTCCACTTCGTGATTGGGGAATTTGCGTCCAGGAATTATCAATTAACGTTCTAAATTCGTTTGGTATGGATTCCAAGGAAGGTCTTAATCCATTACACACTCGATCAGCGATATCCCATGCCCTTAATTGTTCTGGATCGTAGGGGTCTTTCCATTGGAGAACGCTGTACATTGTAATTGCAAACGAAAATATATCCGCAGCTTTTTTGTAATGGTCTTGATTTAATATTTCAGGAGCCATATAAACAGGAGTACCAATACCCTTGGTGAAAGTCATATTTGTCATCAACAAATTAATATTTCTTGATGATCCAAAATCAGTTAATTTCGCATTCACTTTTATATTTCTTTCAAGCGACAGAACCAGAATATTATCAGGTTTGATATCACGATGTAAAATACCATTCGAATGAAGATATTGGATTCCTTTGGCTGCGTCCAACAAGATTTTAATTCTCATTCCCATTTCTACAGGAGAGTTGTAGGACATGATGATTAAATTTTGAATACTTCCGTGTTGGGCAAATTCAGTTATAACACAAATCTTATTTGGAATGATGACTGCTCCATGAAAATGAATGATATATTCACTTCTAAACTTATCTAACATTGTTACTTCTTTATTAAATTCATCCATTTTTTCTTTTTCCGAATAATTCCCTTTCATTTTCTTAATAGCAACTTTATTTCCTCTGAAAGTGCCCAAATACACAATTCCAAAGGTGCCTTGACCAATTTGTTTTTCTTCTTTGATTTCGTCGGGATCAATAAACGAAGAAAGTTCAGTTTCCGTCTCAATTTTTATTGTTCCAAAATTCTCTTCATTTGTTCTTATGTTCATCGAAACAACTTTAATTTCTTCGCGTATTTTACAAGTGCACAACGGTTTAATAAAAATTTTAAATTCACAAGCTTGATTTGGTTTTAATGTAACAACTTCAGGTTCAGTTCTTATTCTACTTTTTTTATTACCAATTTTCTTTAATAACTGTATTTTCACAACTTGTTTTCCTTCATTCCCAATAAAAATACTTTCAACACTTTCTTTATTTACAGGAACGTTTTGTATTATTGTTTCAATACTCTTTGGCCTCAACAATGGAATATTTTCGTTTATCTCTTCTGAAATAACTATCATTTTCTCAAATTTTAATACTTCTTTGTCACAAACAAGTACTTTATTTAATTTTTTGAATTGGACATCACTTTCATCAATCCTAAACAAATTAAACATTTTCTTTCTCCTTCTGTGCTCGATAATACGAAATATAAATAATGAAACACAAATTCCATAACTAATAAAAATGGTTACAAATATAAGAACGCCAAAGACTATAAGTGCTATGTCCCAAGTATGCATGTAATGTTCGCAATATGTTTCACTTTCTCCCGGTTTGTAATTTTCTTCGCATTTAACACATTTGGAATTTTCAGAAATTAAACAATGGCCAACCTCCGAAATGTGAACACAACTATTGTTCTTCATTAAGATATAATCCTTTTTACAAGTTAAACAACTCACTGAATTTTCGCAAGTAGTACACTCTTTCGGACATTTTCCGCATTCCTTTTGATAATGGTAATAACCATCTTGACATTCAGTACACCCCTTTTTAATATCAATTGGAGATTTGCAACCCACAATCAATGATTGTGGAAGACATGTCGTTTCTTTCATATAATTTGTTGAATTACAAGTGATACAAGTAGTTGGGTTGTTACACATTCCACAAGAAATATCGCAAGGTAAACATCTTAAAGCATCCAAATAATATCCATTTCTACATGAAGTGCATTTGCCCCTCGAAATAATATCAACACACTTTTCATTTAAATCAATATTGGAGATGCAATTAAGAGTCAACGGATCGAGAAAAGTTCCATTCGAACATTTAGTGCATCGGCTACTATAAACAGCACATTTCGTACATATTTTATTACATTCTTTACAAATTCCACGTGTTGCATAAAATCCATCTTCACACACAATACAACCAATGCCACTCGTTTTAATACAGTGAGGAGGCATTTCCAAAAAACACTTTTTATTTTGGAGGTTATAACCACTTTCACATTCCAAACACCCATCATTCAATCTATAAAGACAATTCTGAATTGGCATCAAGCAAAAACCTGTTTCTGTTACAACATAATTTTCTTCACATTCATGACACCCAACCATTTGGCTATTTGATAAACAATGGTTATTTTCACATTTTCCCTCTTTTGACAAAAAATAACCATCTTCACACCAACTACAGCCAAAGAAACTACAACTCAAACAATTTTCAGGACATCTCATGCATTTGCTTTGGTTATTATAGAATTGTTGTTGGCAAGAAACAATGGAATTCGAGGAAATAATTGAATAATGGTCATCTCTAACGCAACTATTGTTTTCTATGAGATAATAACCATTTAAATAATCGCAAAGAATACATTCATTTTCATAAAACATTAAACAATGAGGATGAATTACTTCAGACGAACATTTTCCATTGTAAACGCTCCCATCCAAACATTGAACACAATGCTCTTTGTCAAACAAGAAACACTCTTCCTCTTTAACCTCCTCACATTTTCCGGAATTACTTTTAAAACCAGTTTTGCAGATATCACAATAACTACCATTTAAGCAATAAAAACAATTATCACTACATTTCAAACATTCATTTTTATTTTCATTCAAATAATATTCTTCTGGACATTCAAGTACTTTTTTTCTAAAACAATAACTACCAGTTGCATCCAACAACAGATATTCACATAATGTGTTCGCATCATTCCCAACCATTATTCCATACTTCGCCATGAAAAAAAATTGACTTGTGATGTTGGAATATTGTAAATGAAAAGCTTTTGTTCCATTTTCCAAATAAAGATAATAGTTTGTGTTATTATTTAAATTTAATTGTAAGTCATCAATAGACAAATGTTGAGTGTAACAAGTTTCATCACAAGATTCCCCCAAATAATTGCCATTCAAATAGTATGTGTTATTTGTATCTTTTGAAAGATAACTTTTGGAAGACATGCCAACGACGGATATGTTATAAGGAAATGTAATTGATTTAATAACACCAGAAATAGTTTGAATATCCCCATAACTAAAGAACACTTCTATTTTAACTGGTTGTGATACAAACTCAGCATCAACAGTTCCTGTCCCAATTTTTATAACATTGTCATAATCTCTGTCTGCTATCAAATATACTTGCTCTTCCCAATTGGAACATGGGCATTTGACGAAATAATAAACAAAACCATCCAAAGTAGTTCCTATTTGTTTTCCAATCATTTCACAAAAAACTGTGTATTGTGGTTGTTTAGGACATTTCCTAATTATCATTGAATGGTGAATGCCAACGAATTTATCTTTTGGATATTTAACATATCCCTCATTTTCAATTCCGCTATAAACTAAATCAAAGCACTTGTCTGTGGTTTGGATTATTTTAACATCCTCTTCAATGTGAACATACCCACCATTCACTGAAAAGGGGGCAGGTGCGGGTAGTGAAAGATTTTCAACGTCAATCGTAACGTTATTACTAACGTATATCACTGAACAGTCACCATAATTGGGACATTCTCCGGGAGGTTGGTAAAGATAATTGTCTATGTATGAATAATGACGTAGTTGAATGGTTGTGGAATTGTAAAAACTAATTTTATTGTTGCTTTGAATGTTGCTCGTCGACATAAATAATAGTGTTTGGTCGTAGAAATGAATTTTCCAATAACAGTTGATCCATGACTGGAACATGTTAATTTTCGCATTATCCCTAAGGATGAAGGTTTTGACTCGGTTGGTTGGGACAAGAGATATAAGAGCCAAACCACTTCGTTTCAAATTGAGACTGGATTCATCATACATTTGAGGAGGGGAAATAAATGAACTGAAAATGGGTTTAGACTTATTTCCCACGAAGTTAATGCTTGAGGCATTAAACATTCTGAAACCAGAAAAATCGAAAGCGGAATAGCCCTCCACATTAATTGTTGAATTATCCCTCATTACTATGTCACTGCAATGCATTTCATTCACATAAACTAGTCTTAAAACACTATTGTCTTCCATAGCAAGCGAGGTGGTTCGAAAAATAGGAATTGTTATGAGGCAATTCGCATTGCCATACAATTTGATTTTTCCAGACACCATAATTCTGTTGCTTGACTTGTCAACTAACCTAGTAAGTAACGTCGATACGTCATTTTGAACAAAGGTAATTGTTTTAATAACGCTTGATTCATGAATTACGAGACTCGTGTTATTGTTCATTGTAACAGAAATGCAACTAAGTATCCCCCTCATCTCGACAAGACTATTATCATTTAGGACAAGGTTGTTGACATTTAGTGTATTGATCTTGGGATTTTTAATTGGCTGAACATTCCCAATAAATCCCAGTATTGATTTATTGTGTAATGTCATATCACCGTCAATGGTTAATGTGGAGATGTTGTTAAAATAAATATGACTTGAATCAAACAATAACACACTTATTTTTTTTTCTTTTCTTTGGAAATGAAAATCTGCTGCGATTTGAATCGAAGATACATCCAATAAAATAATGCTTTGCATCACTTCGATTTCGCCAATTTCATCGACGATCCAATCCGAATTTTCAGTCAAATATAACTTTGATACAACCAATTTCCCATTTGTTTTTACATGTAATTTACTATGATCCTTCATTATAAGATTTGAATCAAATTCCATTGTTTGTTTTTCGCCGATCGTAAGAGATGAAGTCACAATTAAGTCATCGAGAAACACTGCTATCGCATTTTCATCAATAAAAAAGAGGTTCAACTCGTCAATATTTTCAACACCCCGAATCTGGGCCCTTATATTTGAAAATATTTGAATACCACCATCGTTGATAAAGACATTGCTTTCGAGTGTGACTGTTGAATTTGTGATTATTTGGAGGATGGGGGGAATATTAAATTGATTTAAACACTTCTTTGTGAAATAGAAATCATATTCAACCAAAACGGTGTCGCACTCCTGGACTGTCCCAGTTAGAAAAGCGTCTAGAGTTTAATAAAAGAAAAATTGTATTGGATTAGAAGAACAAACAGTACAAAACAAAACCGTCTTCGCAATGAATTGTTTTCGGCTGACAGATAGTAGAACTTGAAATTAACCAAACAAAAAACAATATGAAAAACACCATTGCCTTGTTGTTAATTAAGTTAAAATAACAAAATTTGAAAAATCGAGTTCTAGCGATTTAAAAAAAGTCGAAAAAACGTAAGATTCCAAAAGATAGAAATCTGTTTTCTTCGAAAAATCAAACATAAAAACCCTTTTTCGTTTTAAAATTATAACTCCATTATAATATTTCACTATAATAATTTTCTTTAAAATCATATCCACTTTTTTGCTCTTCGTTCAGGCAGTTGTAATATAAATTATTCAACAGCCCAATTACTTTCTCGTCTTTCATTTCCGTGCTTTCCAATAAATAATTGAACGCATTTTCGTTTCCCATTTTGGCTGACTGAAATAATAAATATGTCCCCTCGCTGGGGCCGAATGCTTCCTTACCTTCCATTAGTTCTTTCCCAACTATTTGATTTCCCACGTCACTCCTTTTCGTAATTGCCTTCAAACCATCGATTTTTCCTTCACTTTTGTATATTTTGATTCCAATTTTCTCTTTGGCGCAACTCCACTCCTTTGATGCCTCTGTGTAATATTTTAGTGCTAAATACTGGTCTTTGATCCCCCCGATTCCATTTTCATACAACAACCCCAAATACCATTTTCCTTCGCTGACGTTTAGGTTGTTGGCCTCCTCAAACACACTTTTCGCTTCTTCAAACTGGTAGTACATAAGCAAACATTTTCCATACAACACAAATGCCTTTGCATGCCCGTTCATTGAAGCTATTTTACTCCAATAAATACACTTCTCAATTGACTTTTTAACTCCATCACCATAATAATAACAATTTGCTATATTGAATTGTCCTATGACAATCCCTTTCTTTGCAGATTTTTTAAACCACTTCGCGGCTTCTCTTTTGTTTGGCTCAACCCCTTCGCCATCAAAGTAACATCTCCCTAAATTACACATTGCATTCCCACACCCCTCTTTTGCGGATTTTACATACCACTCAACCGCTTTCTTTTTATTCATTTGCACATTTTCTCCCAAATAATACCAACACCCAACATTAAACATCGCCGTTCCACTTCCATCGTTGGCCGCTTTTAATGTCCATTTCACAGATAATTCAGGATTTACATCGACACCTCTTCCGTATTTATAACAACTGGCCAACAAAGACTCTGCTTCGGCGTCTCCCAATTCGGCAGCCCTCTTGAGATAATCCACTGCCTTTAAATCATCCTTTTCAACACCATCACCATTAAAATAACAAACAGCTGCATTAAACATACCCTCCTTACAACCTTTTTCAGAGGATTTAATAAAACATTGGGCGGCCCCTGTTATATCCTTAATTTCATTTTCAGCACCACTCCCATTAAATAACATTACTCCTTTATTATTTTCGGCAATTCCGCAACCACGACTACTTGAGTCATTAAACATCTGGATTGCCCTTTGAACATCTTTCTTACTCCCATATCCCAAAGAATAAAAAACACCACAATTATTCATACCATTTTCATCCCCCTTAAGACTCGCCTTATTGAATAGTTCCAATGCCATTTTATTTGACTCAAGATCTTCTTGCATCATAAATAGCAATAGGCCAAGTTGGACTGCAGCGCCAGGATAGTCATCAATTACCAATTGCCTCAGCAACCTTTCACTTTTCAAAAAATTGATTGGTTTTTTGTACATATACCTCTTTGCTAGTTCAAATGTTGCCTCTTTATTTCCATTAATGACCAAATACTCCAAATATTTATCTAGTTGTTCCTCATTTAATTCAATTCCCTCGTCCATTAGCCGAACCAATTTTTCTTCCGATTCAACATCATTTTCATAACAACAGTCAATCAACAAATCCATTGCATCCTTTATTTTTCCTTCTTTCAGCATGATTTTAACCATTAACCTCATACAATAAACATTTCTTTTTTCGACACCCCTCATTAATAATTCTTTTGCCTCATTCACTTTGTTTTTCTTCATCAATTTTTTGGCAATGAAATACCATCCCTTTGTTTCTTCTTTGTCTTCATACTTTTTTCTGACGAAATACGCCAAAGTACTCTGATTTATAATTCCGTCTTCAATTCCAGCCAATACACATCCATGCTTTTCGATCTTCGGTGTCGGATTAACCATCATTTCGTTTGTCCCACTTCGTACTTTTTGTATTAACTCAATTAATTCATCGCAATTCCACCGTTTTTTACAGTCATCACACCAACAACCTTCAATAATGCTGTATATCCTCGAAGAAATAACAGCAGTTTGTTTGGGTCTTTTTCCTTCCAGAATATAACGTTTGATTTCATAACTCTTCATTCCACCAAACAATTCCCGCTGCGAAATAACTTCATAAAACATCATCCCAAATGAATAAATGTCACATTCAAACCCATACATCTCCATCTTCATTACTTCAGGCGCCATATACGCGATTGTTCCAACACCGCCAGTCATTTTGTTTTCATCCCTCAGAGTTGAACTTCCAAAATCAGTTAATTTCGCATTAATTTCAACAATATTTTTTATATTAAAAAGAACCACGTTAGCAGGTTTAATGTCTCTGTGAATTATGTTGTTTCGATGAAGGAATTGAATGCCCTTCAAAACGTCCAATAATATTTTCATTTTGATTTCATAATTCATTTCTTTTAAGTATTGATCGAAACTTCCATATGGGGCCAATTCCATTACGATATGGATTGTGGAAGAGTAATACACCATCCCATAACACTGGACAAGAAACGGATTTCGTAGTGAAGTGATTATTTGAAGTTCTTTTTCGATAAGATCCAAACAACCATTTATTCTTTTGATCGCACACTTCATCGAGTTATAAATCCCTTCAAATACAATACCAAACGTACCACGACCAATCACCTTCTTTGCGTCTAGTCCCTGTAGAAATTGCGAATTGATCCATAACGAAGGGCCCGTCGTAAATATAAATTCAAAATATCTCCAAAATTCGTTATTAATATTAATATTAACTTTGTAATCGATATGGACTGAACAAAATGGTTTGACAATAATTGTAATGTCCTTTATTTCATTTCTTTCAATGAGCAACTTGCGTGGATAAAACTCAATGGAAAACGTTTCAGTAAGAACATTTTCGACTGAAAGGCAAGTGGGCTGAGACAACCCATTCTTAAACTTTAAACACACCATAGTTTCTTTCATTACATTAATTTGGGTTTCATTTTTAACAAAAATGATTTTGTCTTCTCCGTTTAGTTGAGTTTCGTCAATCATAATTATTTCCTCTTTCTTTTCTTCTTCATGGTCATCCTCAAATTCGTTGAAATCAAAATCTTTTCCATTCATTTTCGGTTTTTTGTTCTTTTTTCTGTGTGTTTTCAGTTTTATCGGAACCTCAAGAATGTTATACAAAACAAAAAACGAACTTAAAAAGTAAAAAATTAATAAATAAAACTAATACATCACCAAATGAACGCAGCAATCAACAATTTTATTGTTTCTATTGCTCCAGTCACTCGAATTTATATAATTTCAATAATATTAATATTTGTAATAATGAAAATTGGATTGGTTCACATATCATCATTAATATTCGATGCTGATGCGATTTTATCGGGCGAAGTTTGGAGGATGTTAACGTCATTTCTCGTCATATCAGAAAATTTCAATATGTTTTTTGTGTTTAACATAATTTTTACGTTTGTTTGTCTCCATTTCTATTTCATTTCATATTTACTTTGCAGTCTTCATGTTTCTGAAATTCTTGAACAAACTTGTAGGAATTGGCTTCATTATGTGTGGATGTTGTTTATTGCATGTTCTTCAATGGTAATAATATCGTTTATAATGTACTTTATTGATTATGTTCCAGGGCAATTGCCGTTACTATCGAACGCTTTAAATTTCTTTTTAATTTACATTTGGTCAAAAAGAAATAGAGACCAAAATGTTGGATTGATGTTCTTTATTATTGTTAAAGTAAGTTATCTTCCTTGGATCTATTTATTAATCGACACATTGGTCAGTCATGACGGTGTGGATGATATTTATGGCTTGATTATTGGTCATATCTTTTATTGGTGCGAAGATGTATTTCCAATGTATTACAAATGGAAACCACTTGCACTCCCCAAGGCGTTGCATGACTTAATTATACGACCGATAAGGATAGATGATCACAATGAGATTGAAATGAATAACGAAGGCGCTGAACAAAATAGAAATGAAATTTGATAAACAAAACAATTTTTAATAGTTAATAGTTAATTATTTTACAAAATTCTAATTAATTAAATAAAGAAAAAATAAAAAAAATTTGTTAAAAAAAACTAATAACCCTTGATTGGAATGAAGGAATATTATATCACTGCTAGATGCACTGACAAAGCTCACAATCCAAACGAAATCTTCAGATCAAGAGTTTTCGCTCCAAACTATGTCGTTGCTAAATCTAAATTCTGGATGATGTTAAAGAAACAACACAAAGTCAAGAAGATCAATGCCGAACTCCTTCAATGCCAACCAATCTTTGAAAAGAACCCAACCGTTGTCAAGAATTATCAAATTTTCTTGAGATATGTATCCTCTGGAGGAATTCACAACATCACCAAACAATACAGAGATGTCACAAGAGTTGGTGCTGTTAGACAAATGTACAACGATCTTGCTTCTCAATACAGAACCAGACAAGATAAAATTCAATTGATCAGCATTACAACTGTTGGGGATAAAGCCATCAAGAATCCAGTTCTTCATCAATTTGTTGGACATCACGTTAAATTCCCAATGGTCCATTGCAAACCAGTTCTTGCCTCCAAGAGATTCAATATCCCCATTAAAGCAGGAAAACTTACCACCAAGCTTTGTTAAAGAAATTGACTTATTGAATTTGAGTAATAATTTAAGGTTAAAAAATAACACAAAAGAAATAAAAAAGAAAATAAATTTTAATTATTAACTCGAAAAGAGAAAAAAAATTAAAACTTGAATTTTAAGTTGGGTTGGATGGTTAGATATAGTAAAATTGGATGGATTCAACATGGCGGATTACCCATTCATGCTATTGACGCACACCCAAATAAAATAAAATTTGTAACCGCAGGAGAAGATGGTTATTTTAAAGTTTGGAATTCACAGTCATTGGTCAACCAAGAAGAAAAACCCAAATTATTTTCAACAGTGTTTGTCGATCAAAAAGGATTGAATTGTTGTAGATATTCACCTGACGGAAGTATTTTAGCCATCGGATCTCAAAGTGGAAGAATTAGTCTTTGGCAAGTCGTTTGTACTCGGACTGAATTAACGAAAGACATTGAAGGCAATTTTGGATGTGAGGAATATGAAGAAATAAATAGTACTGAGGGTGATGGAAGTGAAATAATTGATTTCTGTTGGTCGCCAAATGGGGAATATTTGGCAAATGTAACTTCAAACGGAATGGTTTTTGTTTGGGAAATTAATAAAGAAAATGATAACGTTATTGATTTAACAAAAGAAAAGAAAAAAAGTGTTGGTATCAGCTGGGACCCTTTGGGCCAATTTCTTTTTGTTCAGCATGAAGAAAAATTCATTATTTGGGAATGTGAGGGTTGGAAATTAATTAAACAAATTCAATCCAAAGAAGCCTTTTCTGGAAATAATTATTGGCATAGACCAACTTGGAGTTCTGATGGACAATTCATTGTTTCTTTTGGAAAAAAGAGTAAAGGATTAACTACCCCTATTTCCATGAAAAGGGGCCGTTGGGATGGGCTTGTCCATCTAACTGGGATGAATCAAGAAATAACAACAGCAAGATTTAACGAACAAATGTATTCTCACGTTAATGATAAAGGAAGAACAAAAATATTTAATTTGTTGGTGTTTGGTGGGATGGATGGTCAAATATGTATTTGGAGTACAAAGGATGGTGGAAAAGGGTTATTAAAGATTAATGGAAGTTCAATCGGTAAATATGAAGACAGTGTTTGGATCAATAATTTAGCTGTAATGGTTGGGAGCGAAGGAATAATTGATGTTGTTGAATTGAATGAAGAAGAAATTGGAGGGAAGAAATTGGATAAAACTGTTCAGAGAAGTGTGTTATTGAAATTAGAAATGACCCGCACCGAAAAGAATGAAAACAGAAAAAGAACGAAAAAGGCTGATGAGACCGCTTTGTTTGAAAACAAAAGGCGTCTGCAAGAATTGGTTTTAGTTAAAAAAAGAAAGGATGGAGAAGAAGTTTTATTAAAAGTTGAAGGGAACGGAAACCTAGACGAATTGGTTTGTATGAAATTATTGCAAAGAACCATCGAGTGGAAAACCCATTTGGATGGAAAAGTTAAAATTATGAGAAGTAGTGGGAAAAGAACAGTTATTTTATTGGAGAATAACACTTTAATTTCGATTGATAACACCTCTGGATCAATCTCTGTTCCACTCACGGTTTATCAAGAAGAAATTAAGAATTTGTTTCTTGCCCATGGATATGTGTGTTTGATTATTCCCAAAGATAAAGTGAAAGTTTTAAATAAGAATTTAGAGGTTGTGAAAGAAGTTGATATCCACAACGCAGTCGAAAGGAGTGAGGGAAAAATTATAAAAGAGGTTAAGTACATTGCGGAAAGTCATAGTTTATTCATTCGGTTGGCAAGAAAAAATGAGATTGTTTTGAGGGAGAGTGGAGAAATTGTTGTTACAAGAAAAGAGTTTGAAGGGACGGGTGATGAGGTCAAAATCTCGGAGATTGAATGCGCCCTTTCCGGGCTAACTGTTGTATGGAATGAACAAAGATTTAAGGAATCTATTGAAGAATACGTGAGAATTACTCAAAAACGCAATGACTTTAACAGGTTGAATAATTGCCTGAAGACCATTGAAAGAATTCTTCGTAATGGGGCTGTAAAACGATCACTCCTGACCGAATGGTCGAATAAAATCCAAAGTATATTGCAATCTCCAACCGTTTAAATCTTCGGGCTTGTTCTTTAAAAAAATAATTGTAATGGATTGTCATTTCTTCCATTTTTGTGAAAGTTGTATTTTTTGATTTTGAAAAAAATCTTTTTTGAATTTTCTGTTGAGTTCGAATTGGATCTGTTGACAATCAGCACTAGAAATCACAACACCCTTTGCATGATGAAAAGGTCATTGCTTTTCTTTTCAACTCCTCAGAAGGAAAGAACACCACCGAGTCAATTGAAGCCCTTTCAAACAAAGTTGCATGAAATCCCATCGAGTTACTTGACAAATGAAATCCCCACATTTTTTTGGGAAATTGGGAAGTGTGTTTTGGAGAGTTTGTGTTGATTTTTTTTTTACATTCAACCACTTAAAAATAGATCCTCAAGAGGGAATAATGAGAGTTAGTGGAGACATGGTGGATATCAAAAGAATGAAAAATCAAATCCACCAACACAAAGACGTAACGAGAGATAAGAAAACACCAGCGGAGATTTATTCATTATCTTCCATTATTTTGAGTTTTATTCGCGAATTGCCATCTCCTTTGATATCAAACACAGAAAGGGCAATGTTTCATTCAATCACATCTCGGTTCAGAACAAGAAAGAACATTAAACAAACCATCACTGCTTTAGTGTTGGCATTAAGGAGATTAGATAATTTGAAAAGAAAATATCTTGCGTTTTTAATGAATTATTTCCATTCAATCGCCACTAAACAAGCCATCAAAATGTCTTTCAGTTTGTTGAAATTAATTCAAACTTTGAAATAAAATTGACTTCACAAGGAAAAATTGCTATATGTGTCGCGCCTTCATTCTTTACAAAAGACAATAAACAAACACTATCAACTGAGATAGTCGAACAGGAAATTGGAATAATCACTGTTTTGATTGGATTGTATCCTTTCATATTTTCTGTTTGTTGTTTAATTCATTGGTAAACAAGCAAAATAAATAATTGTTGAAGGGATTTTCTGAAAGTAATTTTGTTTTGAATAAGAATTTAAATTTAACTCTCGAACAAATTGAAGTCATGTTGTCAAAACCGGAACAGATTGATTTGGGTGATATTCCGTTGTTTTCTACCACGATTGAACAACCAAAGGGGGACACCAGAATTTAAAACATTGCATTTATTTATTGGCATTGTCGCATGTAAATTAGTAATTGATAGCCCTATTATTTTGGTTATTTTCTACGAAATATAATGGAAAGTAAAAAGTGAAAGAAAAGTTGAATTTCGAATGCAAAAGTGCTTTGTAAAAAATGAGTGGGCAAAGAACTTTAAAGTCAAATAGAGATGGCGCAATTAGAAATGGTTTATTTAATGAAAGTTTCCCTCCACTTAGGTACAATGGAGGATATTATTGAATTTGAAAAGGTAAGTAAGAAATGTTTGACTGCCATTGATTCATTGAAGATAAACCCATGGTTTTACAAAAGAGAAGACATTGAAATGTTTAATAAAATATTTGAACCGACAACTTGTAATTGTAATGGTTTTGAAATTAATAATTCAATTCTTTTAAAAGCTGAAAGAATAAGAAATTGTTCATTTGGAAGACTTTCATTTGCACAAGTGTTATTGTCTCCTGAAGAAAAAGACGATTTAATTAGTATTTACCCAAAAATCGAATCACTTAGAATCTTTACTGATTGGGTTGATAATCACTTAGAATTGTTAATTCCAAATATTAATCCAAATATTAAAATTACATGTTCTCATTCTTTTTTCTTTCACTTTGAACGTGTATTTAATAAATTGAAATTAACAAATGACTATTATCCTAAATTATTCATTGTTCATTGCCCATCAATAAAAGAATCCATTGATTTAAAAATGTTTGATTTTATTGTTAAACCAAATAAAAATGATATTATATGTATTTGGGAAGGAAATGGTTTAAGTATTGAAATAAGAAATAAACTTATCACTTCCAAAGTTAAAAGTTACATTTCGTCTATCGATACTGATTTATTGGAAAATAATAAAAATATATTTCTTATGAGGGAATATGGAAGTAATTCCTTTTTTCAATCACAAGAAGAAAAATTAGCTCGTCTTTATGTTCCTTTAAATGAAATTTTTGACGAAAATAAAAGAGTAAATTGTTTCGATTTTATCAATAAAGTGTATGCTTCTACTTTAAATTTTACAAACGATTATTTGCCTCAAAAGTTAAATGAAATTAAAGAAATAGTTAAATTACCAGAATCAGTGAAACAATTAATTTATGATTGTATTTTAAAGGAAATAAAAATTCCGTTTTCTTTGGAAGGAATTGAATCTTTGGAACAATCCGACATTTGCGAAATAAATGAAAAGAATGATTTGAAAATATTGGATCTCAATAAAGTTAATGGAATTGTTTATTATAAAAAAGGTGACATGTTGCATAAAAAAAAAGAATGGGGAAAAGGAAAATTGATTGATTATTTCTCAAAATTATCTAAACTTAATTTGAGAGAATGTAAAAATATTGATATTTTAAATCCATTAAAAAGTCTTAAATATTTACTTTTGTATAAATGTGATTCATGTGATATTAATATAGATTCAAAGAATTTGAAAGATATTTATTTGAATTGTAAAAATGGTGCAATCAAGTTAAAAATATATAGAAATGACATAAAATTCGTCATTTCCAAATGCTCTTTCGTTGATATTGAAATTGAATGTGAAGAAGGAATTAAACCAAATATGATTATAAAGAATTCTGATGGTTTAAAAATCAAATCAAACAATGAAATGGGAAATATTCGAATTGACGAATCAAATAATATTTCATTTACTGAAGGATTGAATTGTGAATTAATTCACATAATTAATTCAAAGTTAATAGGGGGAATAATTGAAGCAAATGTAGTTAGATTACTTAATGTTTCTATGGAATGTCCAATTAATTTGGATAAAGCAAAAGAAATTAGTATTGTAAATATGAATAATTATATTTTCAGAGATACTTTTGAAAGTTGCAAAAAATTAATAATAGATGAATGTAATGATTGTGAATTTGATTTAGGAAAGAATCAAATTGAAGAAATGAAAGTAATGAAATGTAAATCAACTAATATTGAAGGAATAATACCAAATATTAAATCATTTGTTTTAATTGAAAATAATGAATGTAAAATACCAATAACTAACAATATAATAACAACAGATGAAGAAATAATTGAATTGAAAGAAAATACAAAAATTGTAACTGATAAGAAACATTTGATAATTAGAAATGGAAAAGATGTTGAATGTGAAATAGAATCATTGATTAGAAGTGATATTACTTTTGAAAATTGTCAAAATATTGACCTTACCTTCAAAAGTAAATTATTTGGAATAATAGAATTTAATAATTGTGATGTTTCGGAAATAAGAAAATATTTTGGGACTTCTCTGGGAGTTGGAACGTTGAATTCATTAATTCTTAATAATTCAAAGAATTTCTGTTTCAATGTGAAAAAGATTGAAAAAATGATAAAATTAAAGGATAGTGATTTACGAATCCGAGTTGAAGAAAGTAATGACATACATGTAGAGCAACTCGAGATTGAAAATTCATATTTTGATTTTGATAGAATATTTACTTGTAAGAAATGTACATTCATAAATTTAAAATCATTTTTGGACAAAATATTAAAAGGTTGTCAAGAAGAATTAATTGTAAAAAGAACAGCAGGAGTTGATATTAGTTTAGGTGGTGAAATGAAAAAGATAATATTTGAGGATTGTTCCAAAATGAAATGTTTTGAAGATGTTAAAGGAAAAGAAGTTAAACTAATAAGATGTTCTGATATGAAATTAAAAGATACTTCAAATTCTGTTCAAGAAGAATCTTGTCGAAATATTGAGGTTGAAACAGAACAAATACAAAATAATGTTCCAAGAATTCCTGAAATTGTCGCAATCGACAACACATTTAGATTAGATGATTTGGGGTTTAATCAATTTGTATTTAATCAACCTCAACCAACATTTACATTTGGGTTTAACAATCAACCATTTGATCATTTTTAATAAGTATAAACAGTTCATGTTAACTTATAAATAATTAAATGAAAGAATCATTAATTTAATCTTCAATTAAAGTTATTTTAGGTTTGATTTTACCTGAGATAGTTCCACATTCTTTAGTAATAATTGTTTTAATATTTGAAGATGTTGCCTTAATTGATAATACTTTATTTGCTTCAATTCTTTTGATTGATGAACCTTTCATTGGGTTAATAGTAACATCTTCTGCTTTGACTATATTAATGTTTGAATAAAATATTTGTAATATTTTACAATCACAAATAAAAGTATCAATTTCAGAACGACTTAAACAGATATTTTCAATTCCCAATCCACTTACATCAACTAGTTTTTGGTTAATAGTAAAAGTACTTCTTAATTTTTCAATAATGATACTTGTTGGTTCAAGTTCAACTCTTTTTTTATTTTTTATAAAAATGATTTTCTTCTTATTCCCATTGCCTCCCATTGTCTCACTAAATAAAAATCTTTCAAAAATGTCCAGGTCAACTTCAATTTCTTCAATCGGTTTTCCATTTTTTATAAATGTAACTGGTGAATAACAACTATTACATTCAAAACTTACCATTTTATCAAAATGAATTATTAATGGTTTAAGGTTATTTGGCCATCTTAAAATACACTTTGTAAATTGGCATTGAGAAGTATCAACATAACAAGTTGAACTAATAAAATTAAATTCTTCAACACAAGAAGGAATTTTAATTTCGGATAAATTATTACTGAAGCTTTGAATTCCAATTTCTTTTAAATAATAATTACTAAAGTCAATGATTGTTTCAATATTGTTTGTTGATCCAATTATAAAGATACTTTCTGATTTCATTTTATTTAATTTCTCTTTTATTTTATCGGTATCATCAAAACAGTTGTCTATATGAATTGGAACTTGTTTACATTGTCCATAATATGAAAAATCTTCAATAAACTGATGAATACATTCAATGTTCAATGTCGCTTTTGAAATATATTCGGAATATATTTTATAATTTGATGGTAATTCCTTTATAATATCACTTATTTCAGTGTC
>NWBR01000347.1:0-21835 GCA_002914575.1 Entamoeba moshkovskii
TCGCCACCAATGTGAGAAACACTGGACGGTATTTCAATAGAAGTTAATGAAGTACAATTAGAAAAACAATCAAATCCAATTGTTTCAATATTGTCATTCATTTTTATTGAGGTTAATGAAGAACATCTTCTAAAGCAATCTTCTAATGTATCAATAGAATTTGGAATTGTTACTGATTGAAGATTTGAACAATATGTAAAACAACCTTTTCCAATTGAACTGATTGTAGTTGGGATATCAATTGAAGTTAAAAATGAACATTCGCTAAAACAATAATTTTCAATTTCATTAAATGATGTTAAAACATTTAAATCATTTAAAATTGGATAACTTGATAATTCTTTTCCATTTATTAATTTGATAGAAGTTGGTACTTTAATATTTAATAACTTTGTTGTTCCAAAAAATATATTTCGATCTTTAATGAAATTGATATTCGGTATTTCAATTGAAGTAACTGAATGACAACCTTCAAAACTATTACTTATTATTGAATTAATTGAATTTGGTATTTTTATAGATTTGAGACAAAAACAATTATAAAAACATTGATAACCAATTTCAATGATAGAATCAGGTATTTCAGTTGAAGAAAGAGATGAACAATTAAAGAAACAATAATCTCCTAACTTTGTTAAATTATTTGGTAATACAATTTCTTTTAATGATGTACAATTACAAAAAGCATGATTTTCAATACCTGTAACGCTTTCAGGTATTTTTATTTGTGTTATTTCATTACAATTTAGATAACAATCACTTCCAAGTATTTTAATTCCATTTGGTATTTCATTTCCATATTTCTTTCTATCTTTTCTTGAATAACAAATTACTTTACAATCATTTCCTCTTTCCTTTTCTTGATTATATTCAATGTATGTAACTCTATACCAAATACATCTTTTAAATATTCTTCCATCTTTAAATACATGATTTTTTCTTTCATACAAATTCAATGTTTCCAAGTTGGGGAAAAAAGATCTTGTTCTTTTATTTAAAGGAATTGGATTAAAATGAAATCTTTCCATATTTCCTTCAAATCTTTTTACAGCAATTTCCAAACGAATAAAATCATCAATACTTTCAAAATACTTTGAAGCAATCATTATTGAATAATTGTCAATTCCTTTATTTGTCATTTGTTTTTAATTTTTCAGTTTTTGAGTTTTATCAAAATAAATAACAATATTATTTGAATAACAAAAAAAGAATACCACAAATAAAAATTCAAAGATGAAAGATTTTTTTGTTTTAATTTTTCTCATTTTCATTTCTTTCTCAGATTCTTATTGAACAAATTCTCTCTTGAAAAAAACAAAATCAAAGAAAACCACAAAATATCCAAAAATAAATGTTTCAAATAATTTTTCAAAAGAAAAAGGCAAAGTGAAGGAATAATAAATCATTTGTGTTCTATTTTTACTTGTTGTAATAAAAACCATTATCTGGAACTAAATATTTCATTCAACAATGCCATCTGATCCAACCCATCCAGAAAGAAGACACGAGGAAAATTGTAATGTTATTGAACAATCTGAAAGTTCGAAATCTACAGTTTCAACCAAGAAAGAAAGAAATCTTAAATCTCGAAATGATGGAAATGAAGAACTTCTTTATGATATGTCTTTCCTTTGTTGGGCATTAATTAATAGCTGGTTTCTAATTGAATTCAAAAGACCAAAGAAAATTGGCAATGTATTTAAATGTGTTTCAATTAATAGAATTACTTCTGTGTATTCTTCTGAAGAGGTCACAATGGAATCAATTATTGCTTCTTTAAACAATGAAGGAACTAAAGTTAATTCTTATAACAGATTGGTTGCAATGGCCAATGTAATGATTGAATTGGCTTTGAGATCTAAGCATATGGTTGAGTTAAAAACTAAAAGAACGGGAATGGAAAATAAATTACATGGCAAACAACAAATACTTAGCTTTGATTATTTGGATTCGGATTCACAATCAACTCATTTTACTCGTGATGAAATAATGGAAATTGGAAAATGGTTCTTTGAAAAGTACATAGAAAATGCCCAGACAGAAGATCAATGTTTATTCATGGGCCCTGAGCCTTTGAATTTGTCTAATTAATTTGCATTTTTATTTATCTCTCTTGTTTTCGATCAAAGTTTATTTCCAATTTAATTACTTGTTTTTGGTAAGTATTTGTAATGATTTATTTGATTGTTTACAGGTACTTTGAGATGAATTTGTAAGTTTTGAAATGACTTCGGAAACACAGTAAAAGGATGAATAAATGACAAAAGTTGATGAGAAAAACAAATTCTTTCAAAAAATATTAATTATTTGTTTTCACATTAAATTGTTTCAAGAAAGGTGTGTTCTGAAAACTTTCTTGAAATTTGATACAAATATCAACATTTCCAATGATTGATGATAATTCTGAACAATTTTTAAATGAATTCTTCCCAATTTCAATAAAACTCATTGGTATATTGATTTCTTTCAATTTGATACATTTATTGAAACAACAATATCAAATAAAAGTAAGAGATGAAGGTAATTCAATTCTTGTTATTCTTTTACATTTACTAAAATAAGAATCAGGTAATTCCTTGATTAAACTTGATATTACAACATATTCAAGTGATGAACAATTTGAAAATAAACTATCCCAAGTTTGGTAATAGAATTGGAAAGTATTACTGTTCAAAAATTGATACAATTTGAAAAGAAGAAATCACCAAAACAAATAATGGAATCAGGTATTTCAATATGTGTTAATTCTGAACATTGTCTAAATGATGAATTTAAGACAGTTTTATGGAGATGAAGTTATCCCTCTTTTAATTGGATTGTTTGATTGTTCATTTTCTCCAAAGTGGTTTGTTTCATAATTTTATGTTATTTCGTATATTCCTTTATAACCAAAGCATTTATTTCCAATATGATGGAGTTGTAATATAAGAGTTGTAGGAATTGTTAATTTATCACATCCATAAAAACAATTATCATCAATTTTAGTTAGAGATGAAGGTATGTTGATTTCAGTAAAATTTGAACATCTTGAAAGCATATACTTATTACCAAAAAATGAAGATAATTAATTCTACAAATTTTGGTATTGAACCAAGACAAAAGTTGTCATTTTTTATCAATTTTTGAAACACAGAGTAAAAAAAACAATGTAATTAATTGAATTGAGATTTGGTTCAATTCATCTTTTTTGATATTGAATTAAATTGATTTTTTTACATAACCAGAGTTTTTTCTTAAAATAAATAGAGAGAATCTTTGACGAATTAAAAATATTTTTCTTTTTCATGATTTAAAATATTCATAGTACATTGTTTGTTTCTCTAATTTCTTCTTTCAATCGTTATTTTTATTTGTTTTGTTCCAAACGTTTTACTTTTAAAAACCAGTGTAGAGCATGGAACAACATTGTATCATTATCAATAAAAAAAACAAAACCACACCACAAAAAAGAGTGAATTAATGCCAAATACGAGCAGTTTTTATTAGAAACCTTTACTTCTTTTTGTTTCTAAAAAATAAAACAATTTCCTTTCTTTGTTTGTTGTTTTATTATTGGATTTTTTTTGGAATTACCTTTAGATTTCTCGCAAACATCAATATTTCCAGTTATTGATTGTAATTCAGAACAATCGTTAAATGTGTCTGTTCCTATTTCAACAACACTCATTGGCACATTAATTCCTTTCAACTTAATACATCCTTTAAAACAATAATCTGCAATAAAAGTAAGAGATGAAGGTAATTCAATTCTTGTTAAACTTTTACATTCTTCAAAACAATAATCATGTAATTCCTTTATTAAAGTTGGAATTACAATATATTCAAGTGATGAACATTTGAAAAATGAGCCAGTACCAAGATTAGTAATAGAATTAGGAAGCATTATTGTTCTTAAATTAATACAATGGGAAAATGTGTAATCACCAAGAGAAGTAATCGAATCAGGTATTTCAATATGTGTTAATTCTGAACATTCACTAAATGATGAATTAAGACAACTTAATGAAGATGGAATTATCACTGTTTTAATTGGATTGTTTGAAAATGTATAACTTCCAATATATGTTATTTCATTGTTTAATGTGATTTCATTAATTCCTCTGTTACAATAACAACGACTTCCAATATGATGAAGTTGTGATATAATTGTTGTTGGAATTGTTAGTTTATCACAATTATAAAAACACTTATCTCCAATTTTAGTTAGAGATGAAGGTATGTTAATTTTAGTTAAATTTGAACATTTTGAAAACATTCCATCAGATAATTCCATCATATTATTTGGTAATTCTACTTCTTGTAATTCATCATTGTAACGAAATGAATCTTTTCCAAATTCAATGACATTACTTGGAATTGTTAATGATGTTAATTTACAAAAACCAAAACAATTATAACCAATTCTTGTAATTGATGTTGGTATTGAAATAGTTGAGATTTTTGTTAAGCAAAATAAATTATCTTCAAAATTAACAACAAATGGTGAATATTCTATTGTTGTTAATTCTTTACAATTATAAAATAAACCATTATTTAAAGAAGTTAAAACACTTGGTAATGTTATTGATTGTAATTTATCACAATTGAAAAAAGAACAATCACCAATTTTAGTTAATCTTGATGATATTGTAATTGATGTTAATGGTTGGCAATATTTAAAACAACTATTACCAATTTCAACTATTGAATCTGGTATCTTGATTTCTTTAATATTTGCACAATAAAAAGTCTCATTATCTAATTTATTAACAACAAATGGTATTTCATCTCCATATTTATCTCTATCATTTTTAGTGTAAATAATTCTTCTAAATTTGATATTTTGATATTTGTCTTTCATTTCTAAATAATCATGATATGATATTTGATAATACACATAATAACCATTAATATCACCATCGGAATATAATTCATCATTTTCATCAAATAACCATTGGGTTTGTAAATTAATAAAATATTTTCTTGATTTCTCATCAATTCTAAATGGATTAAAATGAAATTTATCAATATTATCTTTGAATTTTGAATTAACTAATGTGATATTAATCATATCCGAAATACTGCTAACATATTTTGAACATATTAACATCGAATATGAGTCTACTTGTCTTCTCATTTCTTATTAAAAATTTTCTAGTTTTTTTTCAAGTTCTTTTTTAAATATCGAGGAAATGAAAAGTATAAAGATAAAATTGAATTTATTCATTGGATCCCTCATTTTTTTTACAGCTCCACATAATCTTTTTCGACAAAAATATTATTTGAAATCCATTCACAATATTGAGACTTTGTATTGTCAAAAATAATTCTTTTAATTTCAATTTGATTTGAATTAGAAACAATAATATTTCCAGAAATTCGAAGTTTATTTAATTTTGTTGGTAATTTAATTTCTTTAATTGAGTATTCTGAATAATCACTTAATCTAATTTCTATCAAATTAATCAAATTACTCATATCAATATTACTATTAATTTTTGAATCTAAATAAGTAATATTAGAAGGTAAAGTTATTCCATCAATAGAATCAGTTTTTAACCATTTTAAATTATATAAATTATCGTACATTTTTTGTATGTGTTGACTATTTTTAAAGCAGAAATTAATTGTCAATTTTTCTAATCCTGTTATTTTTGCAATTTCATCTATTTGGGTTTCATTATCACATGTTGAAATTAATAATTCTTTAACATTATTTAAAAATTGAAACGATTGTTCTGAACTAACATCATTGATAATACCGATTTTAGTGCAACTTTTAAAATTTAAAAATAGTTTGGAGTCATAAATTCTTTCATTCCAAAATAATTTTAAATTAACTTCTTTGATATTACTAAAACAATTAATATTATTATTCAATAATTCTTTATAATTAAATGAAGGACTAAATGTTATTTTGGTTACACTAGATGGGATACAATCCACTTTATTTATGTTTTCTATGCTTTTCAAATTATTTAAACCATTTATTTGAATCGAAAGATAATTTTTCAAATCCCAAGAAGCGTGAACTTCTTTTAAAAAGTTACAATTCCTTAAATCACAATCATTTGATAAATAACATTTTGTAAATAAAGTAATTTCATGTAATTTATTAATGTCGTATTCATTTGTTAGTATTAAATAATCAAATGAACCAAAAGTATCTTTAATATCGATTCCATTTGTTAAATATTGAGTTCGAACGATATTTGCAAAAGATTTTAATTCCACATATCTTTCTTTTGATATTTTAGTTTCCACATTAATAATTTTAGTTTCAATATTATTATATTGTCCCAATAAATTTAATTCATCATTATTATCCATTTTAATCATTAATTTTTTTAAATACATCTTGGTATCTCCAAGAAATTCTCTCAAACAATTCTTCTGATCAATGAAATAATATTCAATTTTAACTTCCCTTATATTTGGAAAATCAATTAAATGAATTTTTTCTAATGAACTAAAATAAATAACTAATTTTATAACTTTATCTTTAATGTTTTGTGGCAATTTTATTTCATCTGAACACGAATTTAATTCAATTTGTTTAACTTTATTAAATAATTCCAAATTATTTTTGATGTCTTGTTCCCAACAATTAATTGTTTCAATATTTGGAAAAATTTCAAAAACATTTTTTACAATTACAAAATCATCATCATTTTCATTTAATTTTCTTGTTTCATAATATCTTATTATTTTTGTTGCTTCTTGACATTTTTTATTAACTTTGATTATACTGATAATTGTTTCAATTGAATCAATGTATAATATCACATTTGCCAAGTAAATTGCTTCCAGTCGTTTCATCTTTTTTTATTGTTTTTTTTGAGTTTTTTTGAGTTTTTTTCAATGAACGTTTTGTTGTTGAATAACGGATATTTGGAGATAAAGAATACTTTTAATTAATTTTTAACTAGTCCAGCTCTTCTTAATAAAGCACCAAAATCTGGATCTCTTCCTCTGAAATCTCTATAAAGTTCATCAGCAGGTTTGGAGCTGCCCATTGCCAAAATGTTATTTCTAAATTTCTTCGCGATGGTTTCATTGAAAATGCCATTTTCTTTAAAGTATTCAAAAGCATCTGCATCAATACTTTCAGCCCATTTGTAAGAATAATAACCACAAGCATATCCTTTAAAATCAAGAAACAAATGAGTGAAATGTCTTATAATAGAATATGTTTTAACATTGAATTGATATTTAAAATCTTTTTCAGCTTCAAAAATGAAGTCATCAATTTCCTTTTTACTTTTTAAATAATTTCGATGTAATTCTAAATCAATTTTGCCAAAACTTAATTGTCTCATCGTGTAATATGCAGACATGTAATTCTTTGCTTTCCACATTTTATCAAACAATTCTTTTGGTACCGCTTTTACATTTCCAAATTGTGCAAATAAATCTAATGCTTCTCTTTCAAATGTCCAATTCTCCATTATTTGACTTGGTAGTTCAACAAAGTCCCATGCAACATTTGTACCAGCCAAAGAGGCATATCTTTGAGTTGAGAATAATGTATGTAATAAATGACCAACTTCATGGAATATGGTTTCAACTTCATCGTGTGTAAATTTCGTAATTCCATCAATTGGTGGTGTAATATTCGAACATACAACTCCCATTGGCTTGATAAATTCACCATTTTCATTTTCATAACTCACTCTTAAACTCTGTTCCCATGCTCCTGATTTTTTTCCCTTTCGTGGATACAAATCAAAGTAAACGCCACCAATTGTATTTCCATTTGATTCAATAACTTCATAATAATTAACATCTTCATGCCAACCTTTAACATCTTTATTCAAAACAAAAGAAATTCCATACAACCTTTTTAAAACTTCAAATAATCCACCAAATACAGCTTCTTCAGTGAAATATTCTCTAAATTCTTCTTCGTCTAATGAATATTTCTCTTGTTTCATTAATTCGATATAATAGTTAACATCCCATGGATTTAATTCTTCATTTCCACATTTCTCTTTTTTATATGCCTTTAATTCTTTTTCTTCTTCTTTAAAGAATGGAACTACTTTATCATGTAATTCATCAATGAAATTAAGAGCATTTAAACCACTCTTAACCATTCTTCTTTTTGTAGTATATTCGCTAAAGTCTTCATAACCAATTAAATTAGCATATAGTTGTCTTTTTTCAATTATTTCTTTAACAATTTTTGTATTATCAAAAATTCCTTCTGAACAAAGTGAATTATATTTCATAAATATTTCTTTTCTAATTTCTTCATTTTTACAATACTTAACTAATGGTAGATATGATGGTGCTTGTAAAGTAATAAGATATCCTTCTTTACCTCTTTTTTCAGCTTCTTTTTGATACATATTTAAAATACTTTCTGGAATACCTTCCAATTTACTTTTATCATCAACTAATAAGAAATAATCATCTGTCGCATCAACTACATTGTTTAATAAGTTTTTGGTTAATTGTGTCACTTCCTTCTTCAATTTAATTAGCTCTTGTTTCTTTTCTCCACTTAAATTTGCTCCTCCTTCAACAAAGTCTTCATACATTTCTTCTACAAGTCTTTTTTGATCTGGTTCTAAGGTTTCCTTTGTTTCATATACTTTATTTAATAATTTAAATATTGTTTCATCGCTATAAATCGTCGCTTTAAACTCAGTTACTTTTGGTAATACTTCTTCATGTGATTTTCTATACTCTTCAATGTCAGATCGACAAGACACTAATATTTGTACTTTTGACATCGCGTCATCTAAAGTGATTGTTGCATTATCGAAAGTTCTCACAACATTTTCGAAATTAGCATCTTCTTCCTTAATAGTTTTAATATCATCAACAATCCGAGTACAGATTAAAATTGCTTCAGAGATATCTGGAATAATAAATTCAGGTTTCAACAGTGTAAAATCAATTGGAACGGCTTTATCTAAAAAAGGATGGTCCATTTGCCCCACCCTCTTCAATTTTTCAGATGATATGAGGCATGTGTCCGTGTCGCAAAGTTGCGCCACAACACCAATTAAAAACAAAACTAATAGTTGTCTTTTCATTATTTGTTAGTAAAAAGATCAATCCATTTCTTTTAGAAACTAAACCTAATAATTCTTTTGTTATACTTTTTTTTAATCAAACTCTCCATTCCAAATTGGTTGAATTGTTTGTTGACCATTTTTTTTCTTTATGGCTATTCAAGGAAACTTCGAAATTCATTCAATGAACATTTCAAGAAAGGAATTCGAAAAATTAATTGACGATGGAAAAGTTGATGAAGCAATGGATATTTTGAAAAAAAGACAAGAAATAATTGATCAATTCCAAAATAAATCATCTTCAACTCAAGACGATACGACAACAATTCAACAACCAGATGAACCTACCGTTCCGTTTGTTATAATTGTTTAATTTCAAAGAGTGAAAAGATTATAATGACATTTCAAGCCAAAGTCCAACCTCAAAAAGACCTTCAAGGGGGATGTCTGCCTTTACTCCTGTTTATTAAATTACAATGATTTAATTTATATTAACTTATTTTATAAATGTTGTTGTGATAAAATTTTAAACCAAATATTTCTTTACTACACCAACACAACCTCGAAATTCAATTAATGGGCTTTCTTGGCAACTGCAATTTTGGCAGCAGAGTTGATCTTTCTTGAAATAATTCTGACTTGGAATTTATCAAAATCAGTCATCTTTTCTCTTAAGACTCTCTTTTCAATGGCCTTTCCAGTGGCGGTTTTGTTAAATCTTTTAAGGATGGCATCTTGTGTGAATCTGAGGCAAAGTTTCTTGTGAGTCATTCCTCTGGTAACATTCTTAACTACAAAGGAAGTGAGGGAAATGGTGTTCAAATTGACAACTTGTCTTGGAACTCCAGTAATGGCTTGTGGTCCATCAACAAGGACTCTGTTGTGATCAAGAATTTCGACAATGACAGCGAGTTTACTGGCGAAAGGACCAGTCTTCATTAAAACAACACGACCAACTTCAACAAATCTGGAGAAAACCATTGTCAATTAAAGTCAAGTTTAGGGTTTCTTTTCCAGTTCACATTTTTTCATTTTATTATTTTATATTATAAATAAACTATATTTCAAATTATATTTCAAATTTTTTCCATCACAAACACAGACGCAATAACCACTCCGTGGTAAAAAAAGTATGAGTAATGAAAAGGGGATTTGTAAAAAATAGATCAAATAAACACACTTTAAAGAATGAATCAAAAATAAAAAAAAAATAAACTAATAATTTACAGTTTTAATGGAGGAAATCGGATTTAATGATGTTGTCCAAGAAGTATTAAAGGATCTTTCAAATGATAAAATTACTGAGGACGAAGCATTTCTAAAAATTCATTCGTCAGCGTGTTTGTAATCAAATCAAAAAAAATAGAAATTGAATTAAATGAATAGATCATCATCACAAAAATGTATTGGATTTATTTCGAACAATGTTCGAAATTGGAAATAGTTGTGAATCATTAAATCATTTTAATGGGTTGTGTCAAAAATTTCATTTCTTTCCAGAAATATTAAATGAAATTGTAATCAACAGTAAAGGTGTAAAGAAAATAGAAAATGTATTAATTCATTTTATTAAAACAAAATTTATTAATATTTCAATATTCCATTCTTTTGTTTGTTTTTTATTTCTTTTGAAATTAGATTTTAATCTTCTTTTAGATTCAAAACAAAATTAAAGACCCAAAAGATGCTGACAAAATTCTTGAAAGTGTTATGCAAAGCGATGACTGTGATGCAATGACGAAGATTGAAGTATTTCATATTATTTCCTCAACAAATACATCAACATCAATTCCGAAAACTTTAGTACAGTCATTTGTTAATGCACTTTCTCAAATTCAAGATGAAGAAATGATAAGTCAGATCGTAGTAGAATCACAGAAGATATTAATGAGTCAAAAAGAAGGAAAGGATTTTATAACTGGACACCCAAATATTCATAAGAAAATAGTTTATCATTTGCTTCTTGAATTAAATTCTCCAAATACTACTTCTGCTCGTGGTAAAATGAGATCAAATAACGAATTAATAAATCGTTTCGATAAAAATCTACGTGTCGAACTATTTGAAACATTTTATCAAGAATCCGTGATGAATGAATTACCTAAAGTTGATGAAAAGGGAAAATTAAAAAAGTTATTATCAAATCAAAGTATGGATGATTTCTATGTTGCAATTGAAAAACGTCCATTTGTAATGATTGAAGAAGCACTTCAAATTTCTATGTCTTCTCCAACTGAAATCCCAAAATTTCAAAAAGCATTTATGCAATCACCTGTGTTAATGAAAGTTTATTTAGTTAATAGATTACGTAGTATATACAGAAAAGAACAAAAAGTGAACGAAGGGGCAATTGATTTTGTATTTGGATTGGCCGCAATATCCGATATATATTTCTTCCAAGATTCAATAGAATTTATATTAGAATTATTCCAAAAACATAAATTTTCCGCACTTCTCGTTATTCAATCATTGGTTTACTCTTTAAACAATTACATCGAAATTAAACAACCAAATTCAATATCCTACTCTTCGGCAATGGATATTGTTCATTATTATAAAAGTGGAAAGAAAAGAGAGGACTATGAAGAATATTTGTCTTCCAAGAAAGGGTTTTACACGGTATTGAAAAAGGAAGGATGTTTATTTGAGATTGGATTTTTTTTAAGCGAAATGAAAAGACAATACCACGAAACGATAGGCATGAACGAAGGAATTTATGAAAAAATTCAAGAAACCATTCAAAATTATTTCAAAGTTCTTAATTCTGTCTTATTTATTGATGAAATAAAAACTTATTTGAACGAGAATGAACAAGAATTTGAATATTTCATTATGACAAGGGATAACGGCGTTTTTTGGAGAATGGCCAGAATGATTCTTCCAAATTGTAATGGTTGGGAGCAATGGAAAACAATATCTATTGTAAATAACACTAATGTTTATAGAAATGTTGGAAAATTTAAGAGAGAAGAGGAAATTATCGAAGAAGTTAAAAGTCGAGAAAAGGATTTGTTTCAAACTGTATTTTGGTTATTAGATTTGGAAGATGTTAAATACCCTGATGAATTGTATTCGGATATAACCAAAGAGATTACCGAAAAAGAAAAGAAAAGTAAAGATGTAAAAGAGGTTAAAGAATTCAAAGAAAATAAGTCGGTCATCAAAATGGTTGAAAAACATAAGGAGAGAATGAACAAGTTGGTTGAAGACTTAAAAAAAACTGATTTTAAAAAAGAAAAAATGTTTTTTATTCCAAACAATTTTATCTTCCAATGCTTGGTCCCCAGAATTCGAGAAAGTAAAAAAGATGCCATGTATTGTGCCGAGTTTATTCTTATGTTGTTCGAAAATGATATTGAAGGTGTTTCATTATTGTTCTTGTTAAATAACGTTGCTATGTTCTTGTTGGGAAGTATTTTTTCTATGAGTATTAAAGAAAGTCAATGTGTTGGGATATTTCTAAGGATTTTGTTAAAGAAATTGGAGAAATGGAAAGATGAAAACACGTTTAATTTGGAGGTAAAAGGCAAAAAAGGGATGAAGTCAGTCAAAGTTGTTGAACTTGCAGATTTTAAAGTTATGCACGACAAATGGATATTATTAATAACAAAAGAAATAATTATAATTCTGACTTGCAAAGAGGAGACAGAAGTCATTAAGGCGATTGAAATTTACCAAGAAATACATAAAATACTTCCGGAAAATAAAGTCTTAAAGGAAATTTTGAAGGACTTGGGAGGTAAAAAAGAAGGGGCAATTAAAGATAAAGTGGCTGAATACTGGGGGAAGGTTGAGAAGGAACAGTATTACTTGACGCTCGAGATGAGGAGATGGATTGGTGAATTAAAAAGAAAACCAAAGGAAATAAAAGATATAACAGTATGCAATGGAAACCCCAAATTTGAAAGAAAAATTGGGATTGTCGAGGAGTTAAGAAAAAAAAGAGATGAGGAAATGAAGAAAATGTGGGAAAAGAAGAAAGAAGAGTTGAAAGGAAAAACTGAGGAAATGAAGAAAGAGAGGGAAAAAGCTGAAGTGGAGAGGAATAGAATTATTAGTGAAGGGATTTCGGAGAGAAACGAAAAAAAAGCAAAAGAAGGGGAAAGAAAAAGAGGAAGAAGTAAAGAAAGAGAAGATACAAGGAAGAGAGACAGAAGTAATAGTAGAAGGGGGCAGAGTTCTAAAGATCGAAGTAGGCGCAGGAGAAGTGATTACGACAGAGATGATCGAAAAAAATAAATATAAAGAAACTATTATTTGAATGAAAGTTTTTAATTAGAATTTCGGGTTAATAATTATCGGGCCAAACAACCTCAAAAAGTAAATAAGAGAGACCAACAGCAGCAACAAAAGATAATATCATCAAAGGAATACCAAATATTATAAAATCTTTTATTTTGTAATTTCCTTTTTTCATAATCATCAATGTTTTGTTTGATCCAAATGGCAGTAAAAATACACTTGATGTTGCAATCATAACGGCATACATAGAACTTTTTAAACCAATAACCCTTCCTCTTTCTAGCCCTGCAGGATCAGTTCCCCAATAAGTTTCCCATACCACTGGGAACATTAATGCAAATACTGCTGCGTTGCTGAGTGATTGGGTTAATAACATTGTTGGAATAACCAAAGCCGATAGAATTCCAAATTTTCCCAATGGCAAAAAGGCTCTTGTTAAAGAACGAGCAAGTAATGCCCCAACATTAGTTTTTACCATCCCTTCCACCAATCCAAATGAAGCACCTAAAATACATATCAATGGAACATCAACAGCTTTAAATAAATCTTTAATTGAAATGGTATTTGTCATTAACAATATAAAAACCATCACAAAAGCAGCCACAACAAAAGGGGCGGCATTGATTACATCGGTAATAACTGGGATAGCTATGGCCAATAAAGCCAAAACTGTTTTGTAAATAACCATGGGTTGAGGTAATTGAACATTTAATGGCAAAACTAATTGGAAAGGCAAAGGGTAATAATCTTCTTTTGCAAACTCTGCGTCAGTACAAATTAAATAACTAGAGGTCGGTCTTATGTTTTGTTCGTTTATTTCATCTTTCAACAACTCTTGAATCCTTTCTTCTTCTTCATTTTCCTCAAGTTCTTCGAGTCCCTCATTCATACCATCAATATTTTCTTCGCTACTTTTATATGAAACCCCCAATATCCCAAAGAAATGGCTTTTATAAAAGGTTTGGAATTTCTTGTTTAACATCTCTGAATCACCTCCATAACACACCTCATACACTTTTAATTCTCTATTGGTATTCATCATTTCTTTTGCAAAACTACTTTCTGGGATAATACCACTATAGGCATAAACATCGTTTAATAATTCAAATGGCGCAAGATAATATAAAATGTCTCCTTCCTGGAGGATGTCAGTAGGTTTTGGTTTGAAAACATTTCCTCTCTTAATTCTGAACAACTTCCCATGAGAAGGGAAATTGAGCACGGTGTCTTTTAATTGTTTGTTGATATGACTACTTTTCGGACCAATTTTAACTGGAATAATAAATTCAGAATGGTCTTTTGGGGGTTCTGAAATTTGGGTTACTGGCACAAGAAAAGTGCAAAATACACAATACAAGAACCCAACCACAGTTAATGGGAATGCCACAGCCCCAATTTCAAACATTGGGACTGTAACTTGCATATTTAAGTTATATCTTTCATTGACAATGTCCACTTGATTCAAGATAAGCCCCTTTGCAACCAAGTTGGTTGAAGTCCCAAGAATACTGTTCATTCCAGCGTATTGAATGACATAACACATTGGAAGAAGTAATTTTGATGCGGGTTGTGTGGAAGTTTTAGTCCAAGCAAAAATGAGAGGGATTGACATTGCAACAACAGGAGTATTATTTAAAAAAAGGGAAACTATCATTACAAATGGAAAGAGTCTAAATGCAGAAGGCCAAATATATTTTTGGGGTGTGTCGGGCAAAAGGAATCGTCCAACAAATTTAAGTCCTCCTGTTTTATCGACAGCTTCTGAAATAATTAAAGCAACTAAAACAGTTAAAGTACTATTATTTGAAAAACCAATAAATGCTTCTGCTGGGGTAATGATTTGCAAAAAGACCAATAAAATTGAAGTTAATAAAATCATCATTCCTGGATGCATTACTTCGGCTAATAACAATGTTAACATAACATCGAAAGTAAACATGAATAAAAATGTTTTTGTTGACACACTATTTGGGTAATGGACTTTCCAATCACAGAAGTACAATAAACATAAACAAATAGTGAAGATAACAAAAAATATCATACATTTCCAATTAGTTATAATCCACTTGAATATTTTCTTCGGTATATCTTTGATTATTTTAATAATTTCCATCTTTAAAAAGTGTCAATTGTCTTCCAAATCTTTTTTTTTTAGTTCGAAGTTGTTTTTTAATTTTTTAATTTATTTTTTCGTTTTAAAAAGTTTATTTTTGCATTTTATTTTTTGGTTTCTTTTTCTTTGGTTTCTGTTTTGCTCTCTAACATTCTTAATTATGTTTAATTACATGGTATGAGTTCTTTTGGTTGGAAACAAAGGAGAACACTCCCATACTGTTTCTCTTGAAACCCTTCTACAACAACTAATTTTCACTGGAGTCGTTGTTTCGCTCGAAGAATCTAAGGGTCTGTCAGACATTTTTGTGTATCCTCCACAACAATCCTTTTAATGAGTAATGTTCTAGCATGTGATTAAGTAAAAACAAACAGGAAATGATTCATAGAAATTTCGATAACCACCGTTTAAAACGAAAACATTTGGATACCATATCAACGGATATTTTTTTTCATTTTTTTCTCGGTCTAGCTGCCGAAATATGAACCATTGGTTTGGGCCTCTGAGTTGAGAGTATTCACAATGGAACACAATCACTACATTCTCTACCTTCTTGAGGAAGAACATAGTTTTCAATTCATTTTGCGAGGGGCATGGAACTGCAGAGTAAATATGCCCTCCTTTATATTCATAGTCGTATCTACAATCAAAAATGAACAATTTACAGGTTCTGGAGAACAAGAGGTGATGGAGAAAGACTGGTTCCATTAAATTATATGGTTTATCCATATCAAGGCTAAATATTTTTGTAAAAAAACACGGATTAATTGGTGATTCTACAAGTGGTTGTTCTTCTTGATTAACTGCAAGCTTTTTGTGTTGGTCTTTTGGTCTTCTACTGAACATACAGCAAATAGATTTGGTTTCAAAGTTTAAGTTTCCAAAAAAAAAGTAATAAACCCCAATAATTACAGAATCTTCATAAAAAAAACGAAACAAACCAATTTCGATTCTCAACCAAAACGTAAAACACAAAAAATCAATTACAACAACATTCACTCCTTTAAATTGGGGAAGAACGTATAAATTCATTAAGAAGTGATATGAGAGTATCATAACCGGGCCTATTCTCTGGGTTTTCAGAACAACATTTTTCAATTATCGAAGCGATGGGTGGTGGTACTTTTTCAGGTATTTCTAGGCGTTGCTGATTCTTTATAAATTCTTCTATTTGCTGTTTGGTCATATCCCTATATGGCTTATCTCCACTGTAGATATGGAACATTGTCATCCCAAGACTATAAACATCACTTTTTAAACCATACGGCTTTTGTTGCATCACTTCCGGAGACATATATTCCAAAGTTCCAGTATAATCATTCAATTCTTCAGATTCTTTAACAGTGACCGCACAAGAAAAATCGTGTAATTTTACAATCGGACTGCCAACTGAACTTGTTGTTTGTTGAACAAGTCGAAGTTTATTTGGTTTAATATTACGGTGCATAATTCTTTCAACAAACAAATATTGTAATGCGGTGGCGAGATTTAAACAACATTTACTCAAAAAGAGTAAAGAAAGAGGTTGGTCAAGTATTTGGTCCAAAGATAAATAGGTATCACATTCAAGTAATAGAATGGAATGTTCAAAATTTACGCCAACCATTTGAACAATATTCATGTGATGAATGTCAATGTAATTATGAATGAGTGATTGAAATTCTTCGGTATTTAAAGAAGATTCATGTGATTCATGTTTAAATATAAACACCTTTTCATGTTTGTGTTTTCCACATTTCCCAATAATGTCTCCAAGTTTTATAAAATCAGTTAAACCAACGGTGTAAGGTGTGATGTCCATTGAAGATAAATCAATGCTGTTTCCTTTTTCATGTTTTTGTTTTTTAACGTCTTTTGGTTGATTTGGTTGGCTCAGTGTGGAAACTTTAATTAATCCCCTTTCGATTTGAGGTGTTGAGTTTGGAGTTTTCGAAGAGTCATACAACAACTCGATTTCTTTTTTACTAACTGATGGAATAACACCGAGCATTTGAAATCGTAGTGACAATGAGCTAATTTCGCTGCCAATTAAAGCTTTTTTTTTAACTTGAAAAGTGACACTTCCCGTAAGGCCAACTGTTGCCGAAGTATTAAAACATATTGTAATTGTTATTGCTTTTTTACTTCGTTTTTTCACGCAGATTTTTTCTTCATCAACTTCCATTGTATATTTCGAGCTTGTACTTAATACAACACTCATTTTATAAGCGTCGTTTGTTTTATTGTGAAATATAATTTTTTGTTGAATCGGAATTCCTTGAATTGCGTAGTGATGGCCAAATGTTAATTTTTGAATTGGCTGACTCGTTAGTCTTTGAGTTTTTATTCATTTGATATACACAAACCGGGTCTAATTCAAACGGAAATTTAACTTGGGCTCGAGCACCCATAGAGGAAGTTCGTGACTCTTTCGACAAAGACATACAAATTAAAAAATAATCGATTCCAATTTCTATCATTTGAATCAAATTAATTTGAATGACTTCCACCAAAAAGCAACACACCAATTATTATAATTTCAAAGAATTTAATGTACTCGTGTAAACCTATTCCGTATTTGATTTAACTTGAATATTTTCGTTTGGGTTATTAATGGCTTCTCTTTGTTTTTTTTGGTTTTCTTAATTTAGAATTTTACAAAAATTTATTTTTATCTTTTCCAATAAAAGACCATTTCATCAATTTTTCTCTTTGAAAACCCCATTCCAAATTGTGCTTTTACGTTGGTTCTTTAGTGGGGAATTGGTGCAGAAGAAAGGAGTTGCAGCAAACAAACGAAATTTATTTGAATGCCAAAAGAGGTCATTGAGAACTGAGGTGTGAAACATTATTGAAAGGCCCCGTAGCACAGTCGGTAGTGCATCGTACTTATAGAAAAGAGAAATGCGAGGGTCGCGGGTTCGATCCCCGCCGGGACCATTTTCTTTTTGCGAGAAATTTGCAAAAAAGGAGAAAAAATTAAAAAAAAACAAAATTTTTGAAAATAACATAATTCCCAAAGACTGTCAAAAACCACAGTTGGCTTCCATTCCCTAATTTCCTCAGACCATGCCATTGTCTTGAGTTTGCAAAACAAGTTTGACCGACGTCTACATTGAAAGTAAATTACTTTCACTAAATCTTGTTCGCAGTTACAACACAGAGAAAATTTTATTTCGAAGCAGGCATTTCCTTAATTCAATTTTTTGGTTTTTTTTACATTAACTGCTTCATGAAGCTGCCATATTTTATTTTGGGGATATAAAAAAACAACGACTTTTGATTTGCTTGTTATCAATTGGCCAATTTTAATAATTGAGGTTTCCAAACGAAATAAAAAGGAACTTGTTTCTTACAAATTCATTCAGGACTGAAGGAAATGGCCGATAAGTATTCATTATTAATTATTTCCAAATATCTCAAAACTTGTGACGACTTTATTAATGTTATGTTAACGAACAAAAAATTTAAAGATTTGGTTGATTTGTATCACTTTAACCCAATTCCCATTGACAATATTTCCAAGAAATTATTCCAGAATATTGAAACTCAATATATTTACAATAGATATGATGAAATAATACCAAATTTATTTAATTATGTTGTTTGGTATCCTTCAAGCGCAAAAACAATTTCATATTATGAAAAGAAATATCACATCAGACCTACTTTCAAACAACTCCACGTTAATCATTCATTTATTTCATCTGGAAATAAAAAAGAAGGAGATCTATTATTTTTTTCTAAAAATAATGGAGATTCAACACCAGAAAATTCTGAAACATTGGACTATTCAGAGTTTGTTGGGTTTAATGAAAATTCATTTCGACTTAAAGATGTTCATCAATTTATTTTTAAAAAAATTCGATCAATTCCTCCTTACTCCTTTACTTTTTCAAACAGTTTAAAATCAATTGATTTATCACTTATTACTGAAATTCAATCGGGTGCTTTCGGTAATTGTTCGAATTTAACAGCAGTAACACTTTCTAAATATTTAGAAGTAATGGATATTAATTGTTTTGATGGTTGCTGTTCGTTGAAAACTATTACAATTTCTGATGGTTTAAAAGAATTCGCATTAGATGTAACATATGATACATATAAAATTATGAAAAGTAATGGAATAAAATGTACTGGAAATATTTGGATTACAAATGATGAAGAAACACAAAGTGACATTGATTGTAAAACTATTAAATCAAAAGATTTATTAAATCAAGAAGTTGTTAAATTTGACTCAATCCAAATAATACCTTCTTCTTTTTCAAGATTTTCTGATGATTCAATCATTAAACACATTATTCTTTCTCCAAACGTTGTATCACTTGGGTGTTATTGTTTTCATAATTTGGAATCATTAGAAAGTATTAATTTAGAAAATGTAAAACTTATTAACAATGGCTCGTTTATGAATTGTAAGAAATTAAAAGAAGTAAATATTTCGAACGTGAAATGTCTTGGTGCAGATGCATTTTGTCAATGTTCAAATCTTAGTTCAGTTACACTTTCAACAAATTTAACTCAGTTAAAATACAATTGCTTCTTTAATTGTATAAGATTAAAAGAAATCAAAGGAATTGAGGGACTCAATCAAATTTATTCCTTATGTTTTAAAAGGTGTAATAAATTACATTTTGCTGAATTACCTAAAGGTATTTCAAGAATTGGTTACGGAGTTGGATCAAGATTCAGGATTAAAACTATTGATACAGATTGTCCATTGTTGTTTTTAGAAGAGGGTTGTTTCCGAGGAAATACAACATTGGAATCAATTCATATTACTAAAAATCAATTAATTAATAAATCATTTGGCCAAAGCGCATTTTCATTTTGTACATCATTAAAAGAAATGAAATTAGAAGGAATCGAATCATTTGGTCCTGGGTGTTTTTGGGATTGTCATTCACTTTCAACAGTGGAGTTGCCATCATCATTGAAAACAATTGGAAGATATTGTTTCGAAAATTGTTGGTCTTTAAAAGAAATACGAATACCATCCAGCGTTAAACATATTGGAAAAGATGCATTTTTCAATTGCAAATCATTAACAAAAGTAGATTTTGAAAATGGAAAAGTTAAAATGTATCACAACTCATTCCGCCAATGCCATCTCAAAGAAATTAATTTGTTAAATGGAAATCAAATACAGGGATGTTTTAGTTATGAACATTACTTATTATTGAAAACAACAGGAATTGTTGTGAAGAAAGTTGAATACACAAGAAGTGATAGAAGAAAATATGGAAATATAATTCCACAATGTTGTTGTTCAATTGGACAAAATGCATTTGAAGGATGTTCAATAAAAGAATTAACAATTCCTTCGAATATTAAATCGTTGGGATATAAATGTTTTAATAAATGTCATAATTTAACCAAGATTTATATGAGTGCTGAATTGAAAAATAGCATTCGCCTTTCTGTTTATAAAAATGCATCATATGTCGATAATTCAGATGACATAGAGGAAGTTAACGAAGAACAATCATTCCGTTTTGAAATGAGTTCTAAAGGGTACAACGTTTTGTTCCAAAAACAACAAAAAGATCAAACAATTCCAATTGTCATTGTCGAGATTTGAATTAAAAAATCAATGGAAGACAGAAAATAATTGAATTAATTCAAAAACATTCTTGTGGTATTTTCTTATTTCCAACTCCTAAATTAATAAAATCATTAATACTTTCAAAGTATTTGGAAGCCATCATTATTTGATAATTCCCAAGTGTTTTATTCATTTGTTTCTTGCTTACTCTTTTTTTTTCAATTTTTAAAATTGTTTGACTCCTTTTTTTGTTGTCTTTATTGTTCAAAATTCAAAGCAATTAAAACAAGAAGAAATCAAATAAAAGTTTGTTCATTTTTTTTAACATGATTTCTTGGAGTATTTAAAAAACAATCTTTTCCAATGTTCAATATTCCATCATGAAGAATAATATGTTTGTAATTATCATTATTTCTAAAACAATTATCTTCTAAATATTTCACTTCTTTTGGTATTTCATCATTAATTAATGGATGAAGTATAACATCTTCTCTTGTAAGTACTACTTCTTCACAACTAATACCTATTTCTTTGAATTTCATCATTCTATCATAATTCACTTCAAATGGATACTTTTTAACTTGATTATCACCAATAAATAGTTGTTTAATATTATCACATTTGTTAAATAATAATTTATCTACTTTTGTCAATGATTCTGAAAGTATTATTGAAGATAACGATGTACATTCTAAAAACAATTGATCTCCAGTTTCAATAACAGAATTAGGAAGTTGAATTTCTTTTAATGTAAAACATTTTTCAAAACAAAATGAACCAATTCTTGTTAAAGTTGTTAGAAGATTAATAGATGGTAATGTTAAACAATTCTTAAACACATTATTTCCAATATATTTCACATTTGGTAATATAATTTCTGTTAAAGATGAACAATTTTCAAATGAATTATCAGCAATTCTTGTAACACTTGTTGGAAGAATTATTCTTTTT
>NWBR01000351.1:0-12561 GCA_002914575.1 Entamoeba moshkovskii
GTTATTTCAAGATTTTTTTTAACAAATTATTTTTTAAATTAAAACCCTTTTTTGAGTTTTTACCAAACTTCAAAATCAAATGGAAAATCAACCTTTTGACCGAGCCATTCTGCGAAAATTAATTACCCAGAAACAAAATTATTGTTACAAAACAGATGATGGTAAAAAAAGAAACTGTCGTAACATTAACAAAAGGATGTCAGAATTTCTAATAGTGGATAGTGTGTATAGTAGTGGGTATAAATATGGTTGGGTTTTATATGGAGACGCTGAATTGTATATTTATGTATTTCCAAAAGGAATTCAATTTTCATTAATAACTCATAATCCGAACGAAATAAGAAATATCAAAGATGATTTTGATGTATTAACTTTAAATAATTTGTATGATTTGGGTATTTTATTTGAGTTAAGTCGGAGTGGTTACAATGATGATTATTGCAGTCAAGAATATGGAACAGGAGTTGATTCCATACTTAGTTCTTTTGGAAGTAATACTCCAAGAGAAATATTTGGATTTAAAAGATTTGAAGAAGTAGCAACTTATAGAAGAACAGGAAATGATGCATTTGTTGGGGGATATAAAAATGGATTTTTCTTTTTCTTTGAATTTTACACTTCTTAATTCTATTTCATTCGCTATTTTGATTACTTTTGTTCAAATCTTTAAAGAAACAATTTTTTGTCATCAACCCACCATTTCTTTGTGTGTTTGTTTCTGTTGAACTAAAAACTATTTTCAATTTTCTGTTTTGTTCAAAAAAACTTTCTAAAAAGAAATTTTTAAAAATTCTTATTGAGTTTTCTCTGTTTAGTTGGTTTACATCACTTCATGTTACTGTTAGTATGATTTGTTTTAATAATCAATTTAACTATTGGAATGAAGTAAACCAATAATATCTTTTATTTCATAATGAACTTTGTGTTGCACAAAAAGAACATTCAATTCATTTATTGAAGTCTTTTTTAATCCAAAACAAAGAGAGAAATGATGAATCAAATTATGTTTGAAACTTTCAACAACAATGGTATTGAAGATGAAAATATTAAATTAAAACAAAACTCCAATTCCCCCATAGTCGTCATCTTCTGATGACTCATTTTTTCCTTCCAATTGTTTTAAATAAAAAGTATTTTTAAAACTTACTTTAAATTTGATACAAACATCAATATTACCAGTAATTGATTTCAATTTCTCACAATCTTTAAATGCGTCAATTCCTATTTCGACAACACTCATTGGTATATTAAGTTCAGTTAATTTAATACATTCATTAAAACAATACCCACAAATTTTAGTTAACGATGAAGGTATGTTGATTTTAGTTAAATTGTAACATTTGGAAAACATGCCATCAGGTAATTCCATCATATTATTTGGTAGTTCTACTTCTTTTAATTCATAATTTTCACTAAATGCATTATTTCCAAAATGAATAACATTACTTGGAATTGTTAATGATGTTAATTTACAATAACTAAAACAACAATTTCCAATTCTTGTAATTGATTTTGGTATGTTGGTAGTCAATTTGGAACATCTATAAAACATATAATTATATAAATTAACAACAAATGGTGAATATTCTATTGTTTTTAATTGATTACAATATTGAAATAAACCATTATTTAAAGAAGTTAAAACACTTGGTAATGTTATTGATGTTAATTGATTGCAATACGTAAATGCACTATCACCAATCTTAGTTAATCTTGAAGATATTGTAATTGATGTTAATGATAAGCAATGTTCAAAACAAAAATCACCAATTTCAACTACTGAATCTGGTATCTTGATTTCTTCTAAATTTATATAAAACTGAAAAAAGTTATGTGGTAAAACATTAACAACATCTGGTATTTCATTTCCATATTTCTTTCTGTCATCATAAGTGTAAATAATTTTTCTAAATTTGATATTTTGATATTCTTCTTTCATTGTTAAAGAATCATTATAAGATATTTCATAATACACATAATAACCATCAATATCACCATCGGAAAATAATTCATCATTTCTATCAAATAACCATTGAGTTTGTAAATGACAAAAATACTTTCTTGTTTTCTGATTAATTTGAAATGGATTAAAATGAAATTTATCAATATTTTCTTTGAATTTCGAATTAACTAATGTGATATTAATCATATCGGATATACTGTCAACATATTTTGAACATATTAACATCGAATATGAGTCTACTTGACTTCTCATCTCTATTTAGTTTAATTAGTTTTCAGTTCAAACGATAATTTTTAATTGAGAAGAACAAAAAAATTAAATTACAATTTATTTGCAAATAAATTAGTATGATTCTTTTAAAAATTTTCTTCAACGATTTTTTGAGAGTGCTATGAACCAATCACTTTTAAATAATTTTGGCGAATTAGAAATTGTTACATCAACTTGTTAATTAAAACAAAAATTTTTTTCTTTTCCATTTTTAATCTTTGTTATCTATTTCTACCTTTCTTACTGCTACAAATTTTATTCTTTTTCTTTCTTTATACAAATAACTACCTTTTAAAATTCGATTTTTTCAACACTTTTCGGCCAATCATGCAAAAGAGTGGAAAGTGTCGAGTTTTCAAAAATTAAAATAAATTATGTATAAAATTTTTTTTTCATTGGAATTTGGTGAAAATTCTCTAAGTTTCAAAAAGTGAAAAGTATCGAGCGTTTTCTCCATTTAGAATCTTGAAATGTAATAATTAAATAACAATTTTAAAGAAAACACTTGAAAGTAATGAAAATATTGATTATGATTTAATTCACAAAAAATCCACAAATATTTCTATCTTTCATAAAGAAAAGTCTTTGTGACAACAATATAAAAGAATTCAATTAAGAATATTGTTTTAATTCAGGTTGTTTTTGAAGAAGTAAATCACAACCATAAAAAGCATTTCTTTCAATTTTAGGATTACCTTCAATTATTAAATGAGTTAGATTGTTGCAACAAGAAAATGAATGTGGATTAATCAAAGTAACAGAAGATGGAATTGTGATTTCTTTTAATTGGCAATAGCTAAATGAGTCTGAATAAATTTCAACAACACCATTTGGAATACAATAAGTTTCTTCATTATTAGTTGGTTGATATTTATTAAATACTTTTCTTTTACAATGAATTCCTTTGTTTTCAAGGATTATTCCAGCTTTATAGTTGATGGGATGTTCACATTCATTGTTTTCAATTCCAATAATTTCAATTTCTTTCAAAGATTCACAACCAATTAATCCATTTCCTATAGGAATATTCTGAATAATTAGTTTTGTAAGAGATGGGCAATTACAAATACAACTATTTCCAAATGAAGTAATTCCTCTTAAATCTAATTCTTTGATTTTTGGAATAAAACAAAAACAATAAATATCACAATGAATATTTGTTGATTTGATTTCAATACTTTCAAGATTATCCATTGAACTGAAATTATTTCGATGAATTTGAGTCACATTTGAAGGTATTTTTATTGTTTTTAAATTATTTTCGAAATAAAATAATTTTACGTCAATAACATTAACTTCATCTGGAATAATAGAATTTGTTTCAATACGATCTTGTATTGTGTAAATACACTTGTCATATTGATATCCTTTTTCATTCATTAGAATTCTTAAATGATTTGAAACATTTGGAATATGATTTGTATCACTTAATTCAATGTTCTTTAATGATTGTAATTTGTTGTAAAATGGAACTGAACATTTATTTTCTGATTGAATAATTCTTTTATTTAAAGTAATTGAAGTTAATTCATTACATCTTTCAAATATACAACTATTTTCAACAACATTAGATAAATCAATTGATTTAATTGAACAAAAAATAAAACTATTATACTCTAATTTAGTCGCTGATTTTGGAAGTATTACATCTCCTAATGTTGTGACACCATTGAAACAACCACTATCAATAATTGATACATCTTCTGGTATTTCATTTCCATATTTAATTCCATCATAAGTATTATATGAAATATCTCCTTTCACATCTATTCCATTTCTTATGAATGATTTATAAAGAGAATAATTCATATTTGATTTGATTACTTTCAAACCTTTTGTTTCTATCTTTTCTAATTCATTTAATCCATAAAAACAATTTTCATCAGTTTTAAACAACATTTCAGGTAATGTCAATGCTGTTAATGAACTACATCTATCGAAACATTTATTTCCAAGTATTTTAATATAACTTAAATCTATTTCTTTTAATGAAGTACAATATGAAAAACAACTTTCAGGAATAGTTGATATTCTTTTATCTAATTTAATATGTTTAATGGTTCTATTCGAATAGAAACACGAGGAACAAAGTTTAGTAATTCCTGTTAAATCAATTTCAGTTAAAGTGCATTGTGAAAGGGATTTTTCACAAAGAATATTAGCACCTTTGAATGATTTGTATTTGTTCCAATTTTTGGTTGTAAAACTAACATTTTTAAATTGTTCATTTTCTTTCTTCTTTAAATAAGTATCATAAGTAACAATACAGCAATATACATATTTAACATATCCTTCTATTTTCCTTTCTTTTTTAGCATAAATATGATATGTTTCAATATTTGGAAATAAATTGGTTTTCTCATGTAATTTAACAGGATTATAATGATACATTGCTGGTATTTCTTCGAACTTTTTACATATTTGAGACATTTTAATAAAATCCCAATTAGTTCTAAAATATTTAGAAACAATCATCATTGAATATCTATCTAATTGTTTCTTTTGGTTGTTTTTCATAATTTGTTGTTTTGACTAAATATTAAAAGTTTCTAAAAGAATTATGAAATCAAAAGAAAACACTACAAAGAAACGATAAAATAATTTTTTAAGGGTTACCATTTCAAGTGTTTAAAAAAATTGGTGAGGTGAATTTAAGTATTCTAATTCGTTTGTTACACTTTGGTTGACTTAAATTCTTTTGAATTTTTTTTTCAAATCAAAGTTGATTCTTTTAGTTTTTCAGTTTTTTTTCAAATTAAATTCTTAACAAAATAAATCATTTTACATAGTTAAGAAGTAAAGAAATTAATATAAAAGTAATATTCACTTTCACAACCAATGAAATAAGTTGCATTTCCATCATAATGGTTTTTAAAGGGGATGAAAAAATAAAAAAGTGGTTTTTTATAAGAAATAATTTGAAGGATTTCAACTTAAAATTTGGGAGACCAAATTTCTTCTTCCTTTAAATTCAATGGAGGACGTCATGGAATTTGAAAGTATAAATAAAAAGTGTACAAATAATTCTTTTTGTCTAAAGTGAATCCATGGTTTTGGGATGCAAGAGGAATTGAATGTGGAGAAAAATCTATTTTAAAGGGTTTGAACTCGCTTTTAGAAAATTAAACGTTTTTCGAGAATTATATTTTGAAAAATCATTATTAAAATGACTGGAGACGTCTGTAATGATTATTTTTGTTGGTTTGAGTGTCTTTTGTTAATAATTTTATTATTTAAAAAATAAAACAAATCAATTATTTTGATTCAAGTTGTTTTATGAAAGGAGTATTTTCAAAACTATTTTTACGTTTCTTGCAAACATCAACATTTCCAGTAATCAAACTTAATTTGAAACAATTTAAAAACGCACCCATTTCTATTATTTTTACATTCATTGGAATATTGATTTCTTTCAAGTTAACACATTTGTAAAAACAATTCTCACCAATTTTAGTCAGAGTTGAAGGTAATTCAATTCTTGTTAATTTTTTACAATAACTAAAACAACACCTTGGTAATTCTTTGATTAAACTTGATATTACAACATGTTCAAGTGATAAACATTGTGAAAATAGAGAAGAACCAAGTTTAGTAATAGAATTAGGAATTTTCATTGTTTCTATTACAACTTTTGAAATGAAATTATTATTTAGTTTTCTTTTGCATCACTTTTATATTGTTGTAATTCTTTAACAACATCTTCTATCTTGATTCTTTCTTTTGGGTTTTGTTTCCAAGAATTTTCAATTAATTGATATTGTTCATTTGTCATATTATTTGGTTTTGGTCTTCTTTTACCATCAATTACATAATCAGCAACATCCCATCTGAAACAAAATAAAGTTTTTGGATAACAATCACACCAACTAAAACATTCAAACATTGTAATTGCAAATGAATAAACATCACTTGGCATTTTATATTTCTCTCTATTCAATATTTCAGGTGACATATAAGCAGGTGATCCAATGTCTTTAGTGAAAGTCATATTTGTCATTAACATATTGATGTTTCTTGATGATCCAAAATCAGTTAATTTAGCATTTACAAGATCATTTTCATTTAATGACACAACTAAAATATTGTCAGGTTTAATATCACGATGTAAAATACCATTCGAATGAAGATATGAAATTCCTTTTGCTGAGTCTAATATCATTTTAATTCTTAATTTCATTGGAACTAGTTCATCTTTTCTTTTCTTTATCAAGTCTTGTAATGATCCAAATTGAGCAAATTCAGTTACCAAACATATCTTGTTTGGAATAAATACAGCTCCATAGAAATGAATGATATATTCACTTCTAAACTTATCTAACATTGACACTTCTTTTTCAAATTCTTTCAATGTTGTTTCATTAATCTTTTTCATTTTCTTAATAGCAACTTTATTTCCTCTGAAAGTACCCAAATACACAATTCCAAATGCCCCTTCCCCCAATTTCTTATCTTCTTTCAATTCATCTGGATCAATTCTAGTTGATATTTCACTTTCTATTTCAAAACTAACTGATTTAATGATTTCATTATTTTTATTTTTAAGTTTTGCAACAATCATTATTTTATCTTTAACTTTACAAGTACATAACATTTTCAATTTTATTTGAAATTCACATACTTCTCCTTTATTGATTATAATAATATTTGGAATTGCTTCAATTGAATATTTTAAATTTGTTTCTTTCATTGTGATTTGTATTTTCATTATTTGTTTTGATGTGTTTCCAATATTTACTTTGGTTGTAATTTCTGTATTAACTGGAAGTTGTTTTCCTTTATTAAACAATATTTCCTTTAAATTAACAACAATGTTATCTCCCAAATCAATAAATGATATTGAACTCTTTTTTAATTTAAATATTGTAACATTCTTTCTCATTTTTTTCATTTGATATCTTTTAGTGCACAATCTTATTATGTAATAAACAATCATTATGAACAAAGAAAAGATTGCAAGACAGATTAATACAATAAATACTATTATCCACCAATAAATATGAATTAAACAATATTTTCCATCTGAACTTGGTTGATACCAAAATGAACATTCTGAACATTTTGATTCTTTTGTATCAACACAATGTGATATTTGATGATATGAAACACATTGTTTGTTGTCTATTACATATTCATCAATACAGGTGTAACATTCATTTTCATTTAAACATGTGAAACAACCACCAGAACATTTCTGGCATTGATTTAATTTGACTTTATAATATCCATCTTTACATCGATCGCATCCATCTTCTGTTATTTCAACAGCACATCCCACAATAACACTTTTTAAAATACAATCATTTTCATTATCTCTGAAATAATCTGCATTACATTCAATACAAATTGAATTGTCAATACAACTTTTACATTTATCTTGACATTTATTACATCCTTTTCCTTCTCGATAATATCCTGATTTACAAATCGCACATCCACTTCCATGTAGTAATAATACTTGACATGTTTCTTTCAATTCTTCTGTTTCCAAACATTTGTTATTTGATAAATATTTACCTTCTTCACAACTTAAACAATAATTTGATGATTTAATGCAAGTCACACATTCATTTGAACATTCTTGACATTGAAGATTTGAATCTAAATAATATCCATCTGAACAACGAATACATCCAAATGAATTTTGATCATCACAGTTTTCAATTTTTATTTCAATACAAGTGTTATTTTCTTGAAGAATAAATCCTTCGATACATTCAACACATCTTCCATTTACAATTAAATTATCTTTACATTGATTTATTTCTATTCCACATTTTCCATTTGAATCTTTGATTTCATCTAATTCACATGTTTTAGAAATACAAACATGATTTTCAATTCTAAAATTATCTTCACATTTGAAGTGTTTGTTTAATGTACAATAATTTGAATTAATACATTTATTACATATTCCATTTTCAATATAATAACCATCATCACAATACATTATTTGATTAATTCCATTCTTGTTTTCATCTTTCAAAATACAACTATTTCCATTTAATGTGTAACCAGCTGAACATTCAATGCATTGATCTTTTTCATAATAACAATGTGAATCAATACCTTGTTCACATGTGTTGTTTTTTAATTGATATCCAAATTGACATTTCAAACAAACTCCATTTCCATATTTCATACAATTCACATCATTCATTTGACAACTTCCTTCTTTTAAAAAATATCCATCTTTACATAAAGAACAGTATGAATTACTTACGGAGTTTTTCCAGTTTGGATTAATAGTTGTAACTTCTTTACAAGTTCCATTATTAACATAATATCCATTATTACACGAAACACATTTTGATTGAAACGTTTTAGAACATTTTATTATTTCATTAGAACACCCTTGATTAATTAAATATGATCCTTGTTTGCATGAATAACATTTTTCATCATAGTTCTTAACAATAACAGTTTCACACATTTTGTTGTCTTTTGATACTTCTTGATTTTCTAATCCAATAAGCAAAGCTCGTGATTTAATTGTTTCTGTTTCAGAAAATCTTATCCAATAGAAATTATAAATTGGTTTTGAAGATGCAATAATAAAAGTTGAAAGAGTTTTATCTTCATTTTGGAATTCCATTATTGATGAATGGGATGTTACAGAACTTTCGGGGATGCTCAAACCAATTCTTACTATTTCAAACCGTATTCCTGCTGCAACAAAATAAATAAAAGTAATTTTTGTTGAAGTGTATTTGAAAAACATATTTGGATAACTTATTACAAATTGTTGAAAATTATCATTCATTGATTCAACAACGACATTCGAAGGGGACAAGTAAACGTATTGATAATTAAAAAATATTGATATTTTAGCAGTAACAATGAAAGAATCAAAGTCATCATCATCATTTTCAGTAAATGTTTTATTACAAGTGAAGGACATTGAATTTAATTGGATTCGATAAACGTTATAAGAAAAATAACGATACATTCCACCACATGAAACCTTTACAACATTTGATCCAACAGAAGTTACAGCTGAAGGAAATTTATCTCCATAAGAAGAAATACCATAATAAAAGCCCGAGTGAGGTGAATCAAAAAGTAAATGAGGGTAATTTGTTGAATTAGTTGCATTGCCAAAGAAAGTTCTTTGTCTTGGTAAAATGTAAAAACCATTTTCTCGACTTGCAATTTTAAGTTTATTAACATTTCCATAAATTCTTGTTGGGGAATTGCCCATATAAAAAATGATTTGTAATTCATTATTAAAATATTGAGAATCAATAGTTAATTGAAAATCATTATTCAAACTATAGAAATTAATAGAAGGATAACTATAGAATTGTTCACCAGAAGTAATTAAAACTTCTTGTGCCATAAAAGGATTTGTTAAATTACCAAAAATATACTCTTGATGAACATCCGTAATATTTAAAACAACTTTTGAATAATTTCTTAAATCATTCATAACATTAGAATATCCAGAAGTTGAATTTTCTGGGAAATTACAAAAACAAGAATCCCAAACACTATAAAAATGTATATGAGTTCCTTCTTCATATTGACAAAATACAGTATTTGTTTCCTCATCCATATCTTTATCAATCAAAACAGAAGCATTTTGAATTAATAGATAATCTTTGTTTATAACATATTCAATTGGACATCCATATGTATCGCATGGACAAAAAATATTGGATTCATAAGTTCTAAAAACTCTAAAATAATTTTCTTGTTCAGTAAATAATGGTAATATCATTGTTTCATTGTTTGGATCAATATTTATACAATTTTGTGGTTGTGAAATAGATTTATATTCAAAATAACCCGAACTTGTCCCATTATAATAAAAAGCATATTCCCTTATTTCATCAACATATCCTTCGATAATGAGTTTTTTTATTATTGAAGAATTGGCAAATGCAAATCTTTGAATTGAACATGATTTAATTGAATTATTTTTACTTTTAATTTTAAATCTTGGTTTTATTGTGACTGTTGTTAAATTTTTACAATTGGAAAATGCATATTCACCAATATAAACACTTTGATCCTCCTTTTTTCCATTTCCAATTATAACAGTTTTAATTTCAGTTTCACTTAATGAATAACTTCCAAAATAATGAATTCCATCACTCATTGATTTCAATGAAGTACATCCTAAAAATGCATAATCACCAATTGATTTTACTCCTTCAATAATCACATTTATAACTCCTTCACGAAATTCATACCAACCTGGATGAAAATCTAATGAATAATTTAACATTAAACCATTTCCATTAATCACCAAATTATTTGTTGTTGAATTATATTCCCATGAACAATCAGTTGATTCCAACCCACAACTACCACTACTTTGAGCAAAAGATAAACAAAATAATGACAAAATAATATAAAAGAACATTTGAATTTTAACTGTTTGATAAAAATCAATTTTGGATGATTTAAATTAGTTTTTGCAACTTTTATTTTTAAAATTAGTTCTTCAAAAAAAAAATTAAAGTTCATTTTTTATTGTAATTTTGTTTTTCTTACTTTTGGTCTCATTAATTCTTCTCTAACTATTTGTTTATAACATCGAAATGATTGTTGCTATTTGATAATTAATTAAATTGAATGTTTTTATAATGTTTAATTAATTGTTCAGTTTTAATTATCAATTCTTTTTAATTTTGTATTTTCATTCAATAAAACACATTTGAATGATTACAGTCCCCAATCACACTTTAATTTTCTTTTTACAATTTACACTTTCTTTCTCTTGGCATTTGTTTTGTGTTTTTAACATTGTTTTTATTTAAAATATAAAAAAATTGATGGTTTTTTTCCAATTGATTTAGTTTTTTGCTTAAGCGTATGTATCAAACTATAAAAGTCTTAGAGGCAATAGGTCTAATAAGTGTATACTCCATTTGAATAACTGTTATTCTTAAAGGTATGAATTTTTCTTTTCCACAAAGTGCATTTTGTATTCCATTGTAATTAAATGACGTCTGTCTGCAATATGATTCATTTTTATTGTTTTCTTTCCAAAAACGAATATCTCTATCATCCCCATTTCCGCGACCAACAGCAAACAAACGGTCTTCATTTTGTTTACCCAACCAAAATACATCTATCGAATGTTTATTATCGAATTTCATCATTCCATTTAATCTTCCATTTGATTTTAATGAAAATAAAAATGATTTTGCATCGTTTGTCCATTCAAATCCTCCATATTTATCAATTTTTTCATTAATGTAACTTCCAAATTTATTTCCATCATCATCTTCAATTAAAAATATCAAATTACTTTTATTTTTAACTTTTTGATCAAATACTGATGTACCAATATTCCAATTATCAACATCTGAATCAAATATTACATCTTTAAATTTCATTCCTGTCCATTCTTCTAATTGTTTCATTTCATCCACTGTAATGATATCACATGTTTTTCTGATTCTTTTTTCTTCCTTTTGTTTTTTTGAAATATCTTCAATATTAGTTTTATGAGTATTCCATTCATTTCTTCTTTGATTAAATCTTTGATTTATTTCATCAATTTCCCTTTTCTTTTTTCTTTTTTCCAACACAATGATTTTTTCAATTACATCATTATTTATCTTTGCCAATTCAATTTCATCACTTTCACAAATCCTTGCAAATTCTTCCATTTTCGATTTTACATCACAAATCAAATCAATTATTTCATTTCCATTTTTCAATACAATTTGATTTCTTCTTCTCATTTCATCCAATCTATCAAATATACTTTCTGCTCTTTTGATTGCTTCTTCTTCTTTTTCTTTTTCTTTTTCGTCAAATATTTCATTTTTATGAACTTCTAAATAATTATTATATTCTTTTGTTGTTTCTTCTATTTTATCTTTAATATTTAATATTAATCCAACAGCCCTTTGAATCAATTTGGTTTTATTTAAAGTATCCATCTCTTATTTAATTAATTTGAAGTATTTTAAGTTTCTTTTTTTTAAAAAAAAAATTCCAAACGAAAATTAATTAATTTTTTCATATTTCAATGTTGAATTGAAATGTTTCATTTAAAGTTGTAATAAATTGTTCCCATTGTTGTTCATAAATTATTTCAACATTTGTTATGTACAACAAAAAACATCTCAATGTCCTTGCACCTTATTGTCCGTCACACCTTAATGTCCAGGAATCATAACAATAAGCAAAATTGAAATACTTTTAACACATATTTTAACAATATTATGTGCTTGTAAATTAACAACTGATGAATGGCGGGATTTCTTCATTTCTTTTGATATCAAAAAATTCTTGATATATTTAAAATAGAAATTTTTTTTTTCAAAATAATTTGTTTTTTTTATTTCTTTATGAATTTCTTTTACAAAATT